>JAQRGA010000032.1:0-216256 GCA_029237695.1 Conchocele bisecta | reverse complement strand
CTGCTCTATTTAGAGAATTATATAGAGCGTTAAATTTTTCCACTGTTAAGATTATCTAGCCAATCAGCCCATTTTTGCATCATTTCTACCCTGTATTCTAACTTTTTTGCTTTATTGTAAACACCCCTAACACCCTGTATTTTATGCGCAAGCTGTAGCTCGATTGCATCTGCGTCATAACCTTGCTCGTTTAACTGAGTAGATGCTAAGTGTCTAAAGCCATGGACCGTTTGTTTACCTTTGTACCCCATCCTTTTAAGTGCGATTGTCAAAGTGTTATCGCTTATGGGTCTGCCTTTATAGTAAGAAGAAAATATATACTTCTTGTCATGGTTCAATACCTTTAGTTCTTTAAATAATACTTTAACTTGAATAGACAATGGAACTAAGTGCTCTCTCTTTAGCTTTGTCCTCTCTGCTGGTATCCGCCAAACATCATCTTCAAGTTCATTCCATCTAGCAAATCTTAACTCACCTGGTCTTACAAAGGTATAAGAAGCTATTTTTAATGCTAACCGCACTTCTACCATTCCTTTATAATTATCAATATCAAACATTAGATTCTTAATATCTTCAATTTTTTTAACAAATGGGAAATTCTTGCTCTTTTTATTTTTTAAAATACGAGATAGCCCAGTTGTTGGATTTATGTTTGTTAAGTTGAGAATATTTGCATATTCATACACTCTTGAAATAATCGACCTAGTCCTTTTAGCAGTTTCAATATGCCCTCTATTTTCAATCTTTTGCAAAAAGGTTAGTACTTTATCTCAGATATGGGGATATGCCCAAATTCTTCAATAAACTTGCTTATACATAATTATTGTTATACTATTAATAGTAATTAATAGTTTTTAACAATAATTATCAAGATAAATCTTTGATAACTATCAATAATTAGCAATTTTTAACAATAATTACTAACAGATTGGCGGAGCGGACGGGATTTGAACCCGCGACGTCCTGCGTGACAGGCAGGCACTCTAACCAGCTGAGCTACCACTCCATTTTTTTGGTGGGCGCTACAAGACTTGAACTTGTGGCCCTCGCCTTGTAAGGGCGATGCTCTACCAACTGAGCTAAGCGCCCAAAAAAGATATATTATACTTTAATAAAAAATTTATTTATTTATTTATTTTCCATAATCTAAAAATAAAAAATTATGAATAAAAATATTTATTTTTAGATTATGGCTTTTAACTTATTAATTAATGGCAACATTTCTTCTTGCCAAATACGCATGGTAATTTCACCAATACGCTTAAAACGAATCACGCCATTATGATCAACAATAAAAGTCTCGGGAGTGGCATATACACCCAATTCTAGACCTAACTTTCCTTGCCTATCAAAAACTATAAAATCAAAAGGATTGCCTAGCCTCTCTAAAAAATATTTACCTTCTTTTTTGTTATCTTTATAGTTAACGCCAACCATTTGTACAATATTATCTTTTGCAATATTATTTAACATTTCATGTTCTGCACGGCAAGTGACACACCAGGATGCCCACACATTAACTAACGACACTTTATTTTTTAATTTCTCTTGCAAGCGATATCTTTTACCAGTTTTAAAATCTTGAACTTCGATATTTGAAAATGACTTATCGATAAAAGGTGATGGTAGTATTTTAGTATCACGACCTAAGTTATAGTACAAAAGGCAAGCCAATGCAATAAAAGCCACTAGAGGAATAAACTTACCCATCACTCTTTTGCCTTTTTTAAAGCATCTGCCACTTCTGGTGGCATGTAGTTCTCATCGTGTTTTGCTAACACTTCAGTGGCGACAAATACACCATTCAAAAACCAAAGAATTTTTTTTTTTCTTTTTTTTTTTTTTTTTCCCCCCCTTTTCTCCCCCCTTTTTTTTTTTTTTTCCCTTTTAATTTTTCCCTTTTTTCCCTTTTTTTTTTTTTTCATGTGGTAATGACGCCTTGCCCCTCTAAATAAATCGGGCAAGATCCCTGTATATTCAATGCTGAATTTTAATTTTATTTGTTCCTGTCACATCCAAAAGTTTGATTTTAAATCCTTTGCGCATTAAAACTACCATTAATAACTAAAGCCACCTCTAAGCGAAATTTTTACCAAACAGTGGGGCGTTTGCCCTGTGCCACTCCGCGGTTGGTGAATAAAAAAAATAATTGGCTATTACTACCTAGTGCGCCTGTAATTAAAATAAAGTGTAAATAGCCAATAGTTGTGGCCTACTAACCAATTAATAGCACCAATGCCCATTCTATTATTGTCTTTTAGTCCATTTAAATATAACTCTTTCATATTTGTAAATGCGTAACTTGTTATTTGTATTGACGTTTATGATGTTATTTTTTATGTACCAACAAATTAAAATCGCTATCGTGGCAAAAGTCCAATAAATATGAAGCCCATATTTAAAAAGTAGGTAATGTTTATCAAATAACAAAAAACAAATCCATTATTTATCTGCCCCAGTAAATAATTTCCTCTAACCCAGCGTGAATTTTATTGCTCCCACTAACTAACACTTGTCATTTCTAGCACGCATCCAAACCATTAAAAAAGCACTAATATAAAAATTTAAAAAGCAAAAACTGATTAACAGCAATTGCAATAAACATATCTTGTTGCAAATAGATATTTTAGTAAAAGAACTAATAGATGAGCCTTGATGTAAGGCTATACCACCAACCATCAAACTGAATAATAGATTAATAGGAATATTTACTAAACCAATAATTACTATGTCAGTCAGAACCTTGTCAGACATTTTTGGATTATCAAAGGCAATTGTTAACGAGATTATGTAAGGCCCCAAATAAAAAAAATAAATAAAATAAGCTCAGAGGTAAGTCGTGCATCCCACCCCCATACCGCCCAACCAAGTACCCCACATTGGCTTTTTCCCCCATATGCCTAACCTGTGACTAAAATGCTAGAAAAGTAAATGCACGCACCAATTGGTGCCGAATAAACTTTTTGCCCACTATATAAGCGAGTTTATGATTTGCCAAATAAGTCCCAATACCGCTTGAAAAATAGCCATTATTATATAAATAAATAAACTCATCCCATGCAGCAGGTACATGCACATACATAATACTGGACACTAACATCACCATTGTTTGGTAGTCAGTTGGAGATACAAACAAAACTCCAATACAAATCCCAATTAAGTTGACAATACAATAAACGGAACCATTAGCCAAGGAATTATTTTTTTCACTGATTTTGATAAAAAATTATCTTGGCGATAGGCGAAATGCCATTGAATCCATTTCCACATTATTAAATTATTAATTTTTAATTAATTGTTAATAAGTTTAATTATTTTTAATGATTTTTTTTGCTACATTATTGCGTTAAATAAGATTGGCAATATGGCAATTTCATTCATCATGTTCTATAGCTTTTTGACTTAAATATAAATCAAGATCAAACAATTCCTTGCGATTTAATTATATAAAAATCTGCCATACAATGATTAATACCTGTTTTTCTTAAAACAAGCATCCATCTTTATAAAGACCCCCCAACCTGTTCCCTACACCCAATAAACTCACTACTCAACCGTATCTACTTATAATTTCGTCTGGTTTTTGAAAATAAACGCTGTGTTGTTTAATACACCATCATTCATATACCAACCCCAATACACTTCACTCATTTCGTGAGCATCAAGTTGCTGTGGCGATTTTAATTTAACTTATATTTCTTACGCACCAGCGCCAATACTTTTTCAAGTTGTGAAAAACCTTAGTAGGAAACAAACGCCCTAAAGATTTCCTTGTACTTAAAATACAACCAATATGCATAAGCCTCACCCCAGTAAATGCAAAACCAGGCCCTTTTGTGTAGGAACAATAAGATCTAAAACTCTGCTAAACCGAATAAATACCGTCTTTCAAATGCTTACAACACCAATGCATAGCCCTCCCACCCCAGTAAATAACCACCCTGTTTGTAACAATTTTTTAATATCTAAATCTGCTACGTTTAAATTCCGTCGTTTCAAATACGTTCATCACAAGGCAAAATTAAAATAAGCTTTTTTTTACATTTTTAATAAAACGCGAGACAGTTTCACCTTGTGTGTAAAGACTTACAGAGCACACTTCAGTACAAGTATCAATGGCAAGTATATTTTGCATTCAGTTATTTTACAATCTTTTGATATTTATGATACACGCGTAACACTAAATCTCTACGCTTTGCCGATCTAATAGGGTGTTTTTTTGGATTGTAATAACTAGGTCCTTTTAATAATGCTACTAAAGTTGCTAAGCCCTCTAAAGACAATTTGTCAATCTCTTTGTTAAAATAGAATCGTGCTGCACGCTGAAACCCACTCACCTCAAAATTACCATATTGACCCAAATATACGCTGTTCATATAACGAGCAAGAATATCTTTCTTATCAAATGAAAATTCTAACAATAATGCCATCAGAATCTCTTTAAACTTTCTTTCAAAGGTTTTGTCACGTGTCAATAACGAATTTTTAATCATCTGCTGAGATAGTGTACTAGCGCCTCGCATTGGTTGGTCGTAAAACCAATTATCACGCAATACTCTACCAATCTCCACAAAATCAACACCATAATGATTAAAAAATGATTGGTCTTCCATTATTAACAACATATTAACTAATTCTTTAGGATAGGCTTCTAGCGATAATTGAGAATTTGTTAATTCAAGTGGCTTAGAAAATTCATCTTTAACCAGAGCATGTAGGTGGCCTAAGTAAACGGCAAAAACTATAATACTAATTAATACTAAGGCCTTTAACCATTTTACAAACCTAAATTTCATATCTTACCTCGTTGCTCCAAATCATAAAAACTCCGGCTATGGTCAAATAATAATATGGCATATCAATTTTACGTCGGTCAATTATAATTATACAAAAATATCATTTAAGCTCTTTTTAAATTGTATTCTTTTTTTTTATTTAGTGGCTTTAAGTTATTACTCATCCTGAATATCTATTTGCTGATTTATAATTAAAGTCATCTGTAGCTATTGATGAAAAGTTTTAACCAAAAATATCAATATATTCATAGGAATTATTAAAAAGTCGGTAATTTTATTTGATATTTTTGAAATAACAACCTTTCTTTCTAATAATTTTAACTTGTTGTTTAATACATTTGCAATATCATCACTTAATGGATTGCGTTGATCATAAAGATAAGTTTAAATTATATTCTTTACCTTGTCTTTATTAAATTTCTCACTAATACAAAGCTCATTAAGGGCTTTAAGTTTTTATTTTAATTCCTTCTTCGCCCATTATTTATATTTAAAAAATGATTTTATCTTATTTAATTTTTATTATGAGAAAAGTGTATAATGTTTTTTCCCTTGCTTGACTGAGTATTACTTAGCAAGCTATTTTTTAATAATAACCATAAGGAGAAAACACTCATGAGACACTATGAGATTACACTAATTGTGCATCCAGATCAATCCACACAGGTTGAAACGATGATAAACAAATACAAAGAGATTATTACCACCGATGGTGGCAAGGTTCACCGATTCGAGGATTGGGGCCGTAAACACCTAGCTTACCCAATTAACAAAATTTATAAAGCACATTACTTAATGTTAAACATTGAATGTAATAAAGATACGCTTGATAAATTAAATCACAACTTCCGTTTTAACGATGCTATTTTAAGAAATTTAATCATTTCTAAAAAAAATGCAATCACTGAAGCTTCGGCGATGATAATCGCCAAAAACTCAGATGAAAAAAAGCAAGATAGAAAATAGGAGATTATTATGGCTAAGCAACAAAAAAGAAAACGCAGACCTCAAATTAAAATCAACACTTTTTGCCGTTTCACAGCAGCAGGCGTTAAAGAAATTGACTATAAAGATGTAGATATTTTATTAAAAAATATTGATGAAAGTGGAAAAATTACCTCATCAAGAATGACGGGTACAAGCTCTAAATTTCAACGTCAACTAACCACTGCAATCAAGCGTGCTAGATTTTTAGCATTAATTCCCTACACTGACAAACATAAAAAATAGGAGTCAATTATGCAAATAATTTTATTAGAAACAATTGGTAAAATGGGTAATTTAGGTGATGTGGCTAATGTTAAAGCTGGCTATGCGCGTAACTTTTTAATTCCACAAGGTAAAGCAAGGCCAGCAACAGCGGCCAACTTAGCAGAGTTTGAAATAATGAAGGCTGACTTAAAGGCAAAAGAAGAGATGACAGCGAAAACAGCACAAGCAGCAGTAGATGCAATGGCTGACGCGGTTTGTTTGCTTAAAGCAAATGCAAGTGAAGAAGGCAAACTATTTGGTTCTGTTACTACAGCAGATATTAAAGCAAGTTTAGAGCAAGCAGGCCATAAAGTTGAAAAACGCAATATTAACTTATCTGAAGCAATTCACCATGTTGGTGAATATGATGTTAGTATAACTTTGCATGCTGATATTACTGCTAATATTAAAGTAGTAGTTGAAGCTGCCGAAGAAGAATAAATCCTTACTTTAAAGTTAAAACGACAATAAGTAGTTATAGCCTTCTATTTGGACTTTGCTTTATATTATTCATCCTTAAAATTGTCAGTATTGACTCTATTTTGATGTTTTTTGGTTTGCTTTATTCTGTAAACTTCTTTTTTTCTCTGTGCATCTTTAATTTCCTTTTTATTGTTTTCTGATTGCTCTGCGTAAAACATTGAACTATCAATCGTTAAATTCTCATCTGGAATGCCATTATCACCATTGTAATTAAATGGCGTAATAATAGTAATAGTAAAAATAGCAAAACGAGTACCTTTATATTTTTTAACCTCTAAAGATCCTTTAGGATCGAAACACCAATCTTTATGTAGATTCTTTTTAGTTTTTGGAAATCGTTTTTTCCAATTAGGAATAGTTAATGTTTCAATATTTACAAACTTAACAGGTGCTATCTGACCTACTGGGTCTTTAACTCTAAGATCTACAAACATTTCTTCTATGCTCTTAAGTGCTGGTAAATTTAAAATCTTAGTCCAAATCTTTCCTGAATCAAACAAATCTTCTCTTCTTGAAATATCTTGCTCATTTTTGTTCTTGCTTGTAAGCCTTTCTGCTTTAGTGATTTCTTCCCCTTCAAATTCAATTTTTTTTCTTAATTCTTCAGGTAACAATGATCTTTATTTTAAATTTTTTGTTAATTTTAATTATAAGCCCTTTAAGTTTTCAAAAAAACAGCTTTTTTAGAAATTAAAAATGAAAAAATTAACTTCACCTTTGTAAAAATCTGACTAATAAACTTAATACATTGCTTGCTCTTTTTGAAAAAAAAGGTGAAATTTAGCGAAAAAAACTCAAAAAAAGCTAAGAAAATAAAAATATAATGAAAAAAATAAATAACTTACCTATGTAAAAAATTGTGACCTAATAAAACTTAAATACATTGGCTGCTCTTTTTAAGGTGAAATTTAGCGAAAAAAAATAAAACTCAAAAATAAAAGTAAATGAATTAAAATATAGTTTTTTAAGCTAAAATTATTATTGTTTTTTAATTAACAAGTATTTTTACCACTTATTTTTTTTAACATTATGAAACATAGAAAATGTTGTTGATTTACCACCAAATTATTTCCTAAATCGAAATCTGAGCCAGTCATGTACTCGGCGGTTTATTATTATTCATTAACGAGGCTGGGATCAAGTTAGCCGATTGCTGTCAATTGAAAATAATGATTTTTACACTGCCTCACATGCGTATTTTTTTTATTTTTACCGTCGATTTAAATTGTTTATTAGTAACATTACTGAGCCTGCAGGACATTTTGTTTAAGTTAAAAGAACGATTAAAAAACTGGCGAAGAAGAATTCTGTAAGGTGGTTTTATGTATTTGGCGCAAATTATTGCTGAAAATAACCACGAGTATTTCAAATTTTATTTCAAACCTATGCCAAAACACGTACCGTGAGTTGTCTGTTTATCGAAAATGATTAAAGCCAGGCCACACAATTTGCTGATAAAGCCCTATAACCCTAAAGATATAGCCCTACACAGATTAATTAATTTATCTGAAAGCGATACTATTGACTATCGCAGAGCAAATTAATGTGGTACAACAGGATGTTGTTAATATAAAGGATGATGAACTAAGAATGTTGCGGTAAATTTAGGCGACGAATGGGCAGAAATAAATGGGGGATTAACAGGGCTGGAAACTGGCTTCACTGAATTAGACAAAAAAACTTCAGGTTTGCAAAAAGGTGATTTAGTCATTATTGCAGGCCGCCCTTCTATGGGTAAAACAGCCTTTGCGATGAACATCGTAGGTAATGTTGCTATTGAACAAAACAAACCAGTGTTGATATTCTCACTAGAGATGCCAACAGAAGCTCTGGTATTAAGGATGATCTCTTCATTTGGACATATTGATAGCAAAAAAATTCGTGCAGGTGAAATGACAGAAACAGATTGGAACAGCTTTAGTCATGCAATTAGCGCAATGGATAAAAACGATATTTTAATTGATGAAACGCCTTCTATTACCCCAACAGAAATTCGCGCAAAATCCCGTAGAATAAAAAGACAATACCCTGATTTATCATTGATTATGGTAGATTACTTACAGTTGATGACGGTACATAGGAAAAATGAAAACCGCGTGCAAGAGATCTCTGAAATATCTCGTTCTCTCAAAGCATAGCCAAAGAAATTAATGTGCTGTGATAGCCTTGTCACAACTTAATGTGGCGTTGAATCACGCCCTAGACAAATAAAAAGGACGTATGCCACAAATGGTGATTGTTGCGCGAATCAGGTTCCACTTGAACAGGAAATTTTTTTTCATATTATTGTACATATATATTGCTTTTGTTTTTTTCGCGATGAACAATTATATGATGGAAAATTACTCTAATCCAGAAGGAAGTTGCAAGGCAGACTTACAAATCGCAAACATTCGTAAATCGGCGAAACTGTGGCATTAACAACTGCGTGGATTGGTCCTACACCCGGTTTTGCGATTTTAGCGCCTGAATCCATTGATACAGTATGCACTGTATGATGCCAATGATAGATGCTGCTTACGCCAACAATGAACCCAATTTTGATAACCAGAGGAATTTTAATCTCCGAATGAATATCGCGCCATTGCCCCAATTTCTCAATCTTCACTATTATAAGCAATTGTCTATTGTTAAGCAATACGCACCACCACTCAGAAATTGCTGGCAATGGATAAAAGCTAAATGCGTATGGACATCATATAGATTTAGTTATGCCACTTATTGAAAATGTTAATATTTTAGCAGTAAGTGAACTAAAAGAGGCACAAGAGCTCAGACAAATAACTGACAAACCCATTTTATTGTTATCAGGCGTTAACTCTAGCGAAGAATTACAACTGGCAATAAATATAAATTGTCACTGCGTGGTGCATCATATCTCGCAAATTACACTAATAAATAATAGTGCACAAGCATTAAATGTTTGGCTAAAGATTGACACGGGTATGCACAGACTTGGTCTATCACGCAATGAGTATCAACAATGTTTGTCTAGTTTTAAAAGTAATCCACTGATTAACATCAAATGTATTATGAGCCACTTTGCTTGTGCAGATGAACATAATCATATAATGAATAAGTCACAACTTGAAATATTTAGTAAATTAACAGACAATAAAAATAATCGCTCTATGGCGAATTCTGCTGCAATTTTATCGCTATCAAAATCTATATTTGATATAGTGCGTCCAGGTATTATGCTATATGGCGCTTCTCCTTTTGCTAATAATGATTTTACCTTAAAGCCTGTAATGCAACTCTGCGCACCTGTTATATCTATCAAAACTCTGCAAACAGGTGAAACAGTTGGCTACGGCGCAACTTGGATAGCTAGGAAACAAATCACTGTGGCAATAATTGGTATTGGATATGGCGATGGCTACCCTAGGGGTGCAAAAAACGGCACACCAGTATTGATTAATAACACTTTATGTCCATTGATAGGTCGCGTATCAATGGATATGATAATCGTAGATACTTGCAATACAAAAATAGCTATTGGAGATAATGCAATCTTATGGGGCGATAAAAAACTGCGTGTTGAAACTGTAGCACAGTATAGCGACACCATTAGTTATGAATTGTTAAGCAATATTAGCACTCGTGTAAATGTTATCAGTAGACAGTGAATCAGTTTATTCAAATCAGTGATTGTCATATTGATGATAATGAGCAATCAATGGGTGTTAATAGTCATGCAAACTTAGCAAAAATTGTTGACAAAATTATTACTACACAAAGTGATGCACTGCTAATTAGTGGCGACTTGACATACAATGGCACGTCTCAATCTTATAAAAAGTTAAAAGAAATTCTTGCACCTATTAAGGATAATATTTTTGTTTTACTGGAAATCATGATAACTTGGATAATCTTGCTACTGAGTTTGGCGATTGCTTATTTGATTCTATTACATTAGGTGTGTGGAGTATTATTAATATTAACTCAGTACAAATAGGAAAAACTAGCGGTTTCTTAACAACAAATACACTTATTAAATTAGACAAACAACTGCATTATTCAAATGCCAAATATAACATTATTACCTTACACCACCCGGTCGTTCCGATGAATAGTGAGTGGGATGATGCCTTATCTTTGAAAAATCCACAGGACTTATTTGCAATATTGGATAAATACCACAATGTAAGAGCAGTGTTGTTTGGTCACGCACATGAATCAGCAGAATTTGATAAAAATGGCTTAAAAATTATCTCATGCCCATCAACTACACTGCAATTTAATAATGAAAGGCGAATTGGTTTTAATTATTACACTCTTTTTGATAATGGTTGTTTATACTATAAAACACAATGGATAAATCCTTAAAATATTTATATACACAGCGTAACCCAAAAACCTATACAGAAGTATCGGCATTGTTTGAGTCAAATTATCAAAAAAATTTACTCCTTATTCCTACACTCAACGAGATCACACATAACAATGTGATACGTCATAACAAAAAACAAGATTTGTATTTATTTATTGAAGATAAAACATCTTATACCACCACTTTTGTGCTAACACACAAACTAGTTTCAGTGAATCGTCCTGATATTAGATTCAAAGTGTATTTTGATGCAAAATTATTAGAGGTATTATCAGTTTGCAATAAAACCATGCTAAACAATGCACGCCCATATCTTGCACAATGTAGCGATATTAACATACAATTGGAGCTAAACACTTTTATTGAAAAATGGATAGAATATTGTCTAGATAAATACAAGGGATTTATATGGCAAATAACGTAAAAAGGAATACCGATGGAAAACTAGTTGTCGCTATTTCATCAAGAGCATTGTTTGACTTAGACAAATCACACAAAATCTTCAAAGAAAAAGGCGTTAAAGCGTATGCTAAACACCAACAAGAAAATGAAGACGTTATACTAAAACCAGGGGTTGGTTTTACTTTAGTAAAAAAACTATTGACTTTAAACACTAAAAAAACACCAATTGATGTAATTCTTCTTTCTCGTAATAGTGCTGATACTGGTTTACGTATTTTTAATTCCATTGAATATTATGACCTAAATATCGTCAAAGCAGCATTCACTCGTGGCAAAAGCACACATCCTTTATTAGATGCATTTAAAGCAGATCTATTTCTATCCAGTCATTACAAAGACGTGCAAAAAGCAATCGCATCTGGTTTTGCGGCTGCATCGATTATTGGTTCTAGCTCTAAAGATGTACACAATACACAACTGCGTATTGCCTTTGATGGTGATGCAGTATTGTTTTCTGATGAAGCTGAAAAAATATTCCAAAAAAAAGGACTTGATGCCTTTTCAGTAAGTGAGAGGAAATATGCTGATATTGAATTAAAATCAGGTCCATTCAAATGTTTTTTAAAATCATTACACGATATTCAATCATCGTTCCCAGAAGAAGATAACCCAATCAGAACTGCTCTTGTTACTGCCAGAGGTGCTCCAGCACACAAACGTGTTATCAAAACATTACGTGCTTGGAATATTCGCATTGACGAGTCTTTCTTTTTGGATGGGCTCGACAAAGGTATATTCTTAAAAAAATTTGGCGCCGATATCTTTTTTGATGATCAACATAGACACTGTAAGTCAGCCGCTGAATATGTACCTGCTGGACACGTACCAAATGGGGTTCTTAATAAATAATATTTTTCATTAACTTAGTAATATCTTAAAATGTAGCTCTACTTCTACTATGATTGTGTTTCACAGAATTACCAATTTAGCAAAACTTATTATTTCTATTAATCATTCATAGCTATACAAAGTAAAATAAATGAAACTTATTATTCAACTTAGTAATGTCAAACAAAATAAACGCCATTCGTGGGATGAATGATTTACTACCCAAAAACTCTCATTTATGGCTGTTGTTGGAAAAAATCATTTTTGATACATTTATTGCTTATGGTTTTAAAAATATTCGTACTCCAATCGTAGAAAAAACCGATACTTTTTGTCGTGCAATTGGTCTAGCAACTGATATTATTGAGAAAGAAATGTACACTTGGGCAGATTCAAATGGTGATCTATTGAGTCTTAGGCCTGAAAATACCGCAGGTGTGGTACGCTCAATGATTGAGCATAATCTAGTAAGAGAAGGCATTCAAAAAGTCTTTTATCAAGGTGCGATGTTTAGACATGAGCGTCCTCAGAAAGGTCGTTATCGTCAATTTCACCAAATTGGCGCTGAAGTTCTTGGTGCGAATAATACAAAAATAGATGCAGAATTAATTACTATTACACATTCATTGTGGCAAAGATTGGGCTTAAAAAATATCACTTTAGAAATTAACACGCTTGGTTCTAGCGAAGCGCGTGCCAACTATCGCAATATATTGGTTGATTATTTCACACAATATAAATGGCAATTAGACGAAGATTCTACAAGGCGCTTAAAAACCAATCCATTAAGAATTCTAGATTCTAAAAATAAAGACTTACATACACTGATTGAAGCCGCGCCTAAATTAGTAGATAATTTAGATAAAGAATCGGCTAGACACTTTGATGAACTTAAAATGTATTTGGAATGTATAAATATTCCTTACGTCATCAACACACATTTGGTGCGTGGACTAGATTATTATAATAATACTGTATTTGAATGGACTACCACAGACTTAGGTGCACAAGGCACATTTTGTGCTGGTGGTCGCTACGATAACTTGGTAGAACAAATGGGTGGTAAATCTTGCCCTGCAGTTGGCTTTGCTATTGGTTTAGAGCGTTTGGTTTTATTATTGCAAGAACAAGGTTTATCGATTGCAGGTAATACACTGTCTGCCTACATAGTGGTAACTTCAGGTAACGGTGCGCAACTAAAATCTATGAAAATTGCACAACAACTCCATCAGGCATTGCCAGCACTTATACTTTATAATGACATTACTATGGGTAGCTTTAAATCACAATTTAAAAAAGCCGATAAAGCAAATGCTGACTTTGCAATTATTTTAGGAGAAGAAGAATTAAGCAATAACCAAGTGGCAATTAAACCACTTAAAGATCAAGGAAAACAACAAACAATGAGCATAGAGAATGCAATAAATTATTTAAAGGAATATTAAGATATGAAAAATTTTATTGAAGTAAGGAAAACCGAAGAAGAGCAAGACGAGCAAGTCAAAAAATGGATTAGAGATAATATACTGCAGATTGTTATTGGCATATCTCTTGGTATAGGTGGTATTTGGGGTTATAGCTATTATAAATATTATCAACAACAACAAAACGTACAAGCACGAGGTTACTATTTGTCAGTGCTTGCTAACCCTAATAATGCTAATGCTTTGAAAGAGCTTAAAGAAAAGTATGCTATGAGCATTTACGTAGAACAAGCAGATTTGTTAATGGCAAAACAAGCGATAAGCCAAAGTAACTATCAAAATGCACTTAATTACTTATTACCGCTAATCAATAGTACAAACGAATTTATCGCACAAAGTGCAAAATTTAGAGCATCTAGTGTGTATTTAGAAATAAATAACGCTGATAAAGCCTTAAATGTGTTAGGTGACAATACTAATAAGGAATTTAGCGCTTTATATAACCACGCTAAAGGTGATGCTTACTTTTCGCAGAATAATATAAATTCTGCAAAAGAGTACTATCACTTAGCATTATCTCAATTAAGTGATGATTCAAAATTAAAAAACTTGATTAAAATTAAACTAAATGATTTAAATTAGTTTTTTAAATAAATTTTACCATGTCTATTATCTCTCTTGTTGGACGTCCAAATGTTGGTAAATCCACTTTATTTAATCGTCTAAGTAAATCACGTCAAGCATTAGTATCTGATTTTGAAGGTTTAACACGTGATCGTCAATACAGAGAGATATTGTTCGATGATGATAGCAAAACTTTTGTCACTATTATTGATACTGGCGGCCTAACTAATCAAGATAATATTATTGATAATAGTATTCAATTTCAGGTTCTCAGTGCACTTAAAGAATCTGATATTATTTACTTTATTGTTAATATTCGCGATGGTGTGATTGGCCTAGATAGAGAAATAGCCTCACAACTACGCAAACTTAAAAAAAAAATTGTCCTAGTTTGCAACAAAGCTGAAAGCATGGAACAAGCAAATAGCGCAGAATTCTATGAGCTTGGCTTAGGTGAGCCAATATTAATTTCTGCAGAACACGCTCAAGGCATTGATGAATTGATCAAACACACCTTGGTGTTACTACCAAAAGAAAAAAAAGAAAAAAAGCATATTGAAATTAAAGGTATTGCAGTTGCTATTTTAGGCAGGCCAAATGTTGGAAAATCTACCTTGATTAATCGCATTTTAGGAGAAAAACGTGTCTTAGTAATTGACTTACCGGGTACAACACGCGACAGTATTTACATCCCTTTTGAATGCAAAGGACAAAAATATACATTAATTGATACTGCAGGCATTCGTCGTAAACGATCTACTCATGAAAAAATTGAAATATTCTCAATCATTAAAGCACGTGAAGCTGTAGAACGCTCTCATGTAGTGGTGTTAGTGCTTGATGCGCATGAAGGCGTTACCGAGCAAGATGCAACTTTACTAGGAATGAGCGCCGACAATGGTAGGGCTTTACTGATTGTAATTAACAAATGGGATGGTTTAGATAATTATCAAAAACAAGAGATAAAACGTAAATTAGATGTTAAATTATCATTTGTTAATTACGCTAGCGTGCATTACATCTCTGCGTTACATGGCTCAGGCGTAGGAAAATTATTTACGCCTATTACTATTGCATACACCAATGCTGGTACTAAATTTAGCACCTCTGTGTTGAATAAGATCTTAGAAAAAGCCAATCAAGCTCATCAACCACCACCAGTAAAAGGCAGAAGATTAAAAATTAAATACGTAAATCAAACTGATGTATTTCCACCAACTTTAACATTTCACGGTAATCACTTACAAAATGTGCCTAATTCTTATGACCGTTACTTAAAAAACTTTTTTATTAATGCTTTAAAACTTACCAACACACCAATTACTTATTGATATAAAAGTGGCGATAATCCTTTTAAAGATAATATACAAATAGTCTAAATGCAGAAATCGCTAAAGACGTCGTTTAATGAAAGTTTCAAAAAAAAATAATATGTATCTTAAATTTCTTAGACTCTTAGCTAGGTGAATTCAAAAAATTCAAAAATAAAAGACTAAAGCTTACTATTGGCATTGCAGTTCCTACTGATTCTTATGAATCCACTGAGTTTTCGTAGATTGTACGCATTGCCACAATAAAAATTCCTCATGATTTTTATAAACTTTTACAAACTCTATTTCCATTATCAAAACATTTAGGTGTAAACAAATTCTATTAATAAAAACCATAAATACCAAGCAATTCTCTAACTTTCATTGTTTTGTTTGTTTAATTTGTCTAACATGAAAATGGTATTTCTTATTTATTCATTTTGAAGTTGAACAAACAAATTTATCCCTCCTCCCTTAGTTTCAGTAAACTCAAAAAGATTGCGAATACTAATTTTTTAACTTTGTAATACATTTTATAATCTAAAGAGATTTATTACAAAATTGATTGAATTTTTTTTTTAAGATTTTTTTCTAGGCCGGTCCAGTTTGTTACAATAGTATAAATAAAGTGTGCTATTTTTTACGCTTTCAATAATTTATTTGTGTAGACATAGGGTCGGTTTCTTGTTTAATAAATTTATTCACAAGATTACCTATCCTTACTTTTTTTGTCATTCAATTAACGATCAATACCCAATCGTCATAAGCGGAATCTATTGGCTTTCATATTTATTTTAGTTTTATCAACTTAAATACAAATTCATACTTTCTTTTTAAAATGATCTTTGTGCGGATTATTCTGGCGTAGAAACCAAATTCTTTATTTGTTTTTCTACTATGCTTAAGGATTCTAAAAATAAATCTATTAAATAAGATTTTTACTTTAAGTTTACTAATTCTACAAAAATAATTCAAAAATTTTTGATTTGGAATTTGCATTTTTGGTTTTGGATAATTAAATCAAGCTCTTATATTATAAAAAAGCATTGGTCTAGGGTTATAAACTATTTTACCGCTGCATTAATACCATCCTAATTTCAACAGTTTCTTGAAGTTTATTGGTACAAAATAATATCAGCGATTTTTTATTATTAGAATACTGATTGGAAACGCTTTTTATGGTCAAAAAGATATTTTTGGATTGTTCTCAAAGCTATTAATTAAACTTGTGTAGTTTTAGTTTTAATGGCATTTTAGGTGTGCCTTAAATACAATATTGTATTTTTTCAGCAAATATAGACTAAGCTAGGTAATAATTTTCGTTAGTGCATACATATAACTAATCTAAGGAGAAAATTTAAGTTAATTACCTTAATTATAGGAATATTTAAAATATTTTATTGTGAAGAGAGTATTAAATTATGAGCTTTTGATGCTGCTTTAACAAAACTCTCAAATAATGGGTGTCCATCACGTGGTGATGAGGTAAACTCTGGCATGGCAATTTGAAACAGGCTATAAAAACAAGGGTGGTTCTTAATTTAATTTCTTAACCGTTTCCACTAAAGAGCTATCAATTGATGCGGCCTGGCAATTTTCTCATGCCTGCGTTCTTCTCATTCTTATTTAATTTCAAGTTATTGTTATCTTTCGTAAACGATGACGAATGGCGTTCAATAATAACCTTCTTTGCCAATAAATTTTCTTTAGACTTTGAATCGCTAGTTATAAAACACATTCTTGGCCTCCTAGACGCATTGTCCCGCCAAATCAGAATATACATCACGCATTTGTGTGCAAACCACATTTATCTTGCCATTCGTGATTAATCCACAACCGCTATGGGCTAAATTGGTCAAATCTCATTAGAATTAAGCACCACCATATTCACCAAATTACGTGCATATTTACCAATCACCTGCAACATGCATACCAAAGACAAATGGCCTAAGTAAGGAAACGTTATTTTCTCGTGCATATTTAATAACAATGGCAATTCTTGCCTTCAATACCACGATTACCAAAACCCACCTGGAACAATAAAATAGCCTCATTCAGTTCACTTAGGTGGCCTAACGCCTATTTTCTCAATTTCCTTCAAATCAAAATAATGTAAATATTAACGGTTTGGTTCTTGTATTTAGATGCCCTGCTATGTAATAAAGCCTCTGAACCAGCGACTTAATAGGACTTCTGTAAAGTTTTACATTATTTACCCACCATAGCAATATCAACACTAGTTTCATGCGAATAAAGTTTGTTAACTACATCATCCCACTCACTCAAATCAGCTGACTTACAATCAATAGATAATTTATTCACCACAACATCATCTAAACCTTGCTCATGCATGGCTCTAGGTACTTTATAAATAGTATCAACATCAAGTGATGTAAATACTGAATCTAACGATACACTGGTAAATAAGGCAATTTTAATACGCTCTTCTTCAGATAGTTCGTGCTCAGAACGACAAATAAGAATATCAGGCTGAATGCCGATACCACGCAATTCTTTAATCTTTCAACGGAATGTTGCGTTTGGCTTTGGTTTTGTTCAATTCTCCTGCTAACTTTTATATAAGTCAATAAAGTTAAATGCAACGAATAAAGTATGGTCACTACCAATCTCAAGGCTCATTTGTCTAATAGCTTCCATGAATGGCAGTGACTCAATATCACCTGCTGTACCCCCAATCTCAACTAAAGCAACATCTGCACCTCGTGCTCCTGCTTGTGTTAATTCTTTAATTTCATTGGTAATGTGTGGCACAATCTGCACTGTTGCACCAAGATAATCACCACAACGTTCGCGTTCAATTACACGCTTATATACACGTCCTGCGGTGAAATTGTTTTTCTTACCTAGTTGTAAACGCACAAATCTTTCGTAATGACCTAAATCTAGATCAGTTTCTGCCCCATCATTAGTTACAAAAACTTCACCGTGCTGGAATGGACTCATCGTGCCTGGGTCAACATTAATATATACGGATTCCAACATTAAGCATAAGTAAGCGTTAAGCTCCCGCGAAGATTCTAAATAGTGTTGCAAAATAGATGCCAGAAGCGATACCCTTACCCCAAAGAAGAAACTACGCCGCCAGTGATAAATAGAAATATTTATTTGTTGTCGCATTAAAACACACAAAGTTTGTAAAAATGTATGAATTACCTTAAAAAAAAAATCAATATTTGAAAAAAAAATTGTGTAAAACTAAAGTTTTAGTAATATTTCTAATTAGGAGTAAAATTTATCAAATGGTTATTAAAACCTTTAATTCTATGGGCTATTTTCCTTGATCTAAATTTACACAGTAGGTAAAGCTTGTCTTTACATCAACTGATGATGGTAATTGCAACCGGCATTATAAAGCTCAATACCCTGAAATCACTGGACGCATTGTTGATGAAGTGTTTATGGATGGTAGTAATTCGCAAGCTGCTTTACTTTATGCAGGTATGCTGCTCGCAATAATTACTACCAGTTCTTTTTTTGCGCTAACCTCTTCTGCGGCTAGTTCATGGGTGTCTAACAAAGTAATTATGGACTTGCGCGCAAATATGTTTGCTAAATTATTAAAATTACCCAAGACATATTTTGACCAACACCCTACTGGCAAAATACTGTCTAAACTAACCTATGATGTAGAACAAATCGCCAGCGCTGCCTCTACTATTTGGTTAGAATTTATCAAATCTTTTGTATTTGTCGTTATTCTTATTGCTTATTTATTTTATAAAAGTTGGGAACTTAGTATATCGCTAATTATCTTTCTAACCATTAATATTTTATCTTGCAGTTAACCTACTCTTCCTTCCCCACGGTATGCGTAATTCCTAGTAAAAAAGTACAGAAAAATCAATAATGGCAATATGACACACTTGCTGAATGAAAAAATTTATTCAGGAAACTCATTAGTCAAAATCTACAATATGCGCAACAACAAGAAAGTAATTAAATTTTTCAATCTGATTTCAAAATATTCGCCAAAAACACCAACGCTTTAAAATAGATATGGCCAATGCCCTTTAAATGTGGCATTTTATTAATATTTTAATATCGGCCATGTCTTTGTCAGGTTGTGGTTGTATTTTTTCTTTTCTGCCACGTTTATTTAAAGATGAAGTTGCAGGAGTTTTTATTGGCTTATTTTATTATCGCAATGAGTATGTTAATTAAAACCATTTCTTAAAACCTGAATTTAATATTAATAAAAACACTACAAATGGCAATAGCTGCAGGTGAAAGTGTATTTGGGACTAAAATAGATGAAAGAATAGAAGAACAAAATACTGGTGAAAAGCACTTAAAGAGATGTTAAAGGTGCAATTAAATTTAATAATATTTCTTTTGGAATACACTACTCAGAATAATGTACTTAATAATAATAATTTCGGATATTAAAGCAGGAGGCGATACCTGTCGCTAAAACCCCTGTGATGGTTCTACAGTGATGGAAAAACTACAATAATTCAACTTTAGCTAAATTTATTCGCCTAAATCTGGGGGGGCAATATTACCATTGAGGTGTCGATATTTCTGAATTTGAACTGAAATCAAAACGCACGCAAATCGCCTCTGTTGATC
Organism: Conchocele bisecta; assembly: GCA_029237695.1. Lineage (NCBI taxonomy): Eukaryota > Metazoa > Mollusca > Bivalvia > Lucinida > Thyasiridae > Conchocele > Conchocele bisecta. Next base: position 196,155 of record JAQRGA010000032.1, on the reverse strand, counting down.
AGAATGTACACTATTAAAACGATAGTGTAAAAGGTAACATTTGGCAACTTGGTCAGAATTAAAGATTATGAGTAATAAAAAGATTGAGAGCGCTGCCAAAATAGCAAATGCTTACGACGTTATACAAGCCTTAAGTGAGAAGTTTGATTCTCAAATCGGAGAAGATGGTACTAAGCTCTCTGGTGGTCAACGCCAGCGTTTAGCTATTGCTAGAGCAATAGCTAAAGATAGTCCAATTTTGATTCTTGACGAGGCTACTTCTGCACTTGATTCCACCACTGAGAAAAAAGTTCAATCAGCTATTAACCAGATGCAAAAAAATCGTACTACTATTATTATTGCTCACCGTCTAAGTACAGTACAAAAAGCCGATAAAATTGTAGTCCTTCGTCAAGGTAAGGTGATTGAGCAAGGATCACACCAAGAATTACTCAGTGCAAATGGTGAATATACTTCATTATATAAGCATCAGTTCAATTAACATTTAAATAGATCAATCGATTGTATCTATGAATCAAACAATACCCTTAATTCATTCTTTAATAACTATCATCTTATGTTCAAGCATATCACGCATAGTATAGCCGATACCTCCTATGCCGTATCCGGAGCATTTTCTACCAGCAAAAGGCATCCAGTCAACTCTAAAGGTAGTGTAATCATTAATCATTACTGCACTTGCTTCTAATTTTTCAGCTATTTCCATTGCTCTTTGCGCATTATCGCTAAATATCGCAGATTGAAATGAAAATCCTAAACTATTGGCCTGCTTAATTGCATCATCAAGTATTTTATAACCATAAATACATACCACAGGTCCAAACACTTCTTGTATAGATATTTTAGCGTCTTTAGGTGGATTTAGTAACACCGTTGGTTCGTAGCTCACTGCATTAATACGCTTGCCTCCTGTCATTAACTGTGCGCCTGATACAATTGCTTCATCAACCCAAAATTCAATTCTATCGGTTTCTTTTGCTGAGATAAGTGGACCCAAATCAGAATCTTCGTTAATTGCATCACCAACTATTTGTTTGGCAGCAATATTGGCAATTTTCTGCGCCAAATCTTGTGCACGTTTTTCAGGCACATAGATACGTTGCACCTGAAATAACACAAACTTGTCCAGAGTGATACAAATACTGGCTTTTAACTACGCCCCACTTCTAACAAAACCTTCTCATCTGCATACTCATGCAAAAATCAATGGAGCCAACACAGCCATTGCTTGCCTAAGGCAACAACACGCGTACCTGGTGCGAGTTTTGATTTTAAGATCCCAGCCTACATTTAGCAAAGAGCCAATAAAACTAAAAATAAGCTACACGTGGGAATCGATGACTAATTTTTCTGCATTTTCATTTATCAAAATAATAAAGCAACTTTGCATCCAACCCACTGGTATACTGAGACCTGCATTTTTTGGAAATTAACTCCGCTAAAACCGCAATGTACAAAGTGGAGTTTCTAGGATCGCGGGTTTGTTTAAAATTTAATTTACAGGGGCAACCGCTACGCAATTTGCAGAAGATAACTTAGGTTGTATTCGCTAAATTTACAATGGATGAATTAAACACGCGCTTAACCGCCACTGACTACACCTAATTAGCTTCAAGTAATAGTGTGGTGCCTTATGCCCTCAGCCCCTCGCTGACGTGTAATCCAAGTTTGTATTTTTTTTTGGCCTTTAATATTATCCCAGCCTTCAATAAATGGCAATTACCTAACTACCACTAAATAGAACGATCAACCTCTACGTCCTTGCATCAACGAATTGGCTTGCCGTGCCCGCGTGGCCCGCCCCATGCCCCCCCCCACCCCCCCCCTTCATTCGCAATTAAGCGTGGCAAAATCTTTCACGTTATCCACCATCTACTAAATCAGCCTAATTTTTTGCAAAAATTCAATAACGTTGAATCTTTGGCAATCGTCCTGTCTTATGTAGTGCATACGCCGTAGACAACATATTCTGCACTTGCGTATTGTCATGCATTTGTAATTCAGACAGTATTTCACCAGTATAAGCCTGTTTAACGATTAGTTTTTCCATTACACTTTCTTCCTTTTATGTATCTTTTAATTGTTCATAAAATAGCGTCTTGTTTTCTTTATAGTCAATTGGCACATCAATAATATGCACACCGCCTTCATTAAAACAAGATTGTATGAGTGGTGAAAATTGATTTGCACTCCTTACTTTGTGTCCATGCGCACCATAACTATCAGCATATTTAACAAAATCTGGGTTATTATATTGCAAACCAAAATCTCTCAAACCACGTCTCTCTTGCTTCCAGCGAATCATCCCAAAAGCACTGTCAGTTATAATAAGCACTACTAAATTTCCAACCCAAAGACGTGTGGGACTTTTGTTTCAATCCTCTTGGAGAATTCATCAATGAAGCCATAACCGTCACCACATATCTGCCCATTATTTGGGCGTTTTTCGGATACAATAAGGCGGCAGGACGGCAATCGCCACTTGGTAGCCCTGCCACCCAGTCGGTTGCTAACGGCATTATCCAAGTAATTACTTTGTATTAGGTCATATAAGTTGGTGATAATGTCCCTTGCCAAACCAAATTTTAATACATAACCATTTATCTAGGTGTAAATAAATTGCCATCTTTAATTTGAGTGCTACGGACCACGATCAGCAACATCCTAGCGCAATGCCTGTTGGCAATAAAGGGGTAAAGAAGCGTTATTTGTCTTTTTCGTGAATTAACACTTGCCTTAAACGATCAGCGTTTTTTCAATGTTCTAAATTCTAAAATAATTCTAAAACGAACAGCTTGTTAATTTTAATTAAAGTTTATTATTCTTGTGGCTTAAGGCGAATTAACTTGTATTTTTAATATACCCACCCCAATCTCGAGTTGTGGAAAGTACACTTCAATCAACATATGCAGAATTGAAATTAATAATAATAACTTTAAGCGCCATCTTTATGCATAAAAAATGGGGTTTTTGGTTTTTCTAGCCACAATCATGTCCAATATTAATAATTCAAATCTGCTATTCTAACCACGTTGGTGTAATAATATCCAGATCTGAAAATGCAGCCTGTGCCTAAAAACAACAATGAGTTTTTCACAACTAACCCACGACCTTTGCCCATTTGCGTATTAAATAGAATGGAATAACAGGTTATAATCAAATAAAATCTAACATTGGCTTAAATAATAACTTTTTACGATTCAGTCACCTGCACCAATTAAGACCAAAGGATTTTTGGCATTTTTGTTTAATCATTTCCCACTGCTATATCTCTTAGTTTTTCTTTGGTCTGCTTCTGGGCGACGAATTTCATGTACAGGTAAATATATGCCATTCGTCTATACCTCTTCAGAATTGCCACATCTTCAGGTTAACTCTAAGTGCACTGCCCCTGGCCTCTCTTCTTCTGCTAGGCGGAATGCCTCCACGTACTAAAGTGGATGGGAATCATGTCCTCCCATTAACAAATCTGTTTACGTAGATTTAGTAAGTGGCTCCATTCATACGCAAATAATTCATCAAACAATTTTGGAAAAACGCCCTTGTTTTACTAGAACTTAATTGGCTTTTTCTTGAACCCAGTTAATCAATTAAGCATTGGAAAAAGTCAACCATAATTGCGCATAAGCGGCGCTAAGTAACCAATATAGTCGCACCAGGGCCTAAAGTCGCCAAAGCATACACTGGTCATTCCCAGTCTATTTCTTTCCCATAAGTAGCCGCCATAAATGCTGCAACCTTTGCTCAATGTTCGAGTTAAAGAATGAATTTAATACTTGAATTTTGCAAAGAATCTAAAAAATCTAGATTTTCCTCACCAGGAATACCAAAAATATATTCAATGCCTTCATTTTCCAGGGCTTTAACAAATAAATCAGATGCTTTCATACTATTTTCCTAAATGTTGTGCCAAATAAATATCACTCGTTGAAATTATAACACCTTGACAAATCTAGACAACAATTTAAAAATTTCTTATTTAGAGTACGTTAAGTTAAAAACACAGTAATTTGTAATTAAAAAAAAAATATAATAAAAATTATCAATTTTTAGTGCAATTTCATTTAAACTTAATTTTGAGCGTTTTTCAGTTTAAAAAATATTAAACGGACTGGATGTATAAAATATTAACTTGTGCAATATACCCTAAAATTTACAGTTAATGATGTAAATTAAATAAAGTTAAAGGCATAAAAAATATTGTTTAATTTCTGCAAGATAAAAACAGTAGTTATTATTTTCGATGGATTAGCATTGCAGGAATGTAGGTCAGCTTCTTTGAGGGGGGGGGGGCTGGAATCTTTGATTACAATAAATGCTGAATATCTATCTGGCCCCATAGCAAGTTAGGAAACAAAAAAAACTTATCGTACTTAAGCACTTACGCTCCTTCAATGGCAGTGCTGGAATTTTTATTTAGAAGAAGCTTTGCAATTTACGCCTATCAAAAAAATAAAACTTTTTACATTAATTAGGTAGGTGTAGTTTTGATGATCTGAAGAACAAATTTGTGAATAGAAAAATAGACCCTGTATAAATATTTAAAATTTTAAAGGTTAGAAACTATAAGCAGCAACTGGCATCAATCTCTTAGGCTTAGTTCGTTAAGTAGCTCTTAGTTAAAGTTAATCAATCAATGCCTCCATAATCATTAGTCCTATAGGCTTTGGGCTACGCCAGTTTTGTATATTAATTGAATACTGACGGAAGGCCTTTGAAGCTGTTTTAACAATCAATATTATTGGATGCTGGTGATGCTAAATGCTGGGAAAGCCTGTGATGGGATGCCATGCCTCTTTGGGCCGTGACAAGCAATTACAAGCAGTCACACTTGTTGCTTTTTGCCACCACGATAAATCTTTTGACCAAGTGCTAGATTAGAACTTTTTGTAATTACACCTTGAGAAGTCTTTTTAGCAGCATAATATGCTGCTAAATTAGCCATATCTTTTTCTGTTAATGACATAACCAAACCTGACATTATATTATCAATACGGACACCTGTTTTAAAGTCTTTAAGTTGTTTCAATAAGTAATTTTCACCTTGTCCAGCTAATTTCGGAAAGGCAGGTGACAACGAATTACCATCAACGCCATGACAGCCAGCACAAGTTACTGATTTAATTTTTCCTTTAACTACATCTGCAGCAAAAGTATGCATTGAAACCAAGGCTAGTGCCGCTATAAAAATCAATACTAATTTGTTCATAAGTTTTTCTACAAAAAAATAAGCCAACATTATACCTAAATAGGTATAGTTAATATCAACTTATTAAAACATAGAATTTAATACTTAAATTTCTATATTAAATGGTATGTCAGTTTTTTTGTTGAATTAGTGGTAGTTTTAGCAATTTCTTGCTCTTTGCCAAACAGCCATTTTGCCATTTGCACTCATTACTGGATCTTTACGTACGCCAGACTGAAAATCTTTCAATTGCTTCACAATGTAAGCTGCGTTTTTGGCCCATTTAGTTCTAGGGTAAAGTGGGAATCATTGCTTTACCAGTTAGCGCCATGACAAACCAGCACAACCAGCATTATCATAAGCTTCCTTGCCGCCTGCTTGAACTAAAGAGCTTATTGACACTACTACAGTCATCATTATTAAAATCTTTCTTCTTATTGAAATCATATTACGCTCCTAAAAAAATCATAATTTAATACTTAAATTTTAAATTAAAATACAATATAATACTTTATTGCTTAGCTAAGTAGTCAGCAACTTCTTGCTCTTTACCAGCAACCATTGCAGCTAATGCACTCATTACTGGATCTTTACGTACGCCAGACTGAAAATCTTTCAATTGCTTCACAATGTAAGCTGCGTTTTGCCCATTTAGGCTAGGGTAAAGTGGAATCATTGATTTACCAGTAGCGCCATGACAACTAGCACAACAGGGGCCTTTATCATAAGCTTCCTTGCCGCCTGCTTGAACTAAAGAACTTATTGACACTACTGTTGCTACTGTTGCTACTGTTGCTACTGTTGCTAAAACTTTTTTTCCTATTAAAAACATATTTACCCTCCTTAAGCTTTAAAAATATATAATAATAACTTTATTATCATCGCGTTAAATTATACCTTTTTTTTGAACTAAATGAACAATATCTATCATAAAGCGAAATTTTTACTATCCTGCCCATCGCTCAAAGGATGTCCAAAAGACCAAGGCTGTGAAGTAATTTTTGCTGGACGCTCTAATGCTGGCAAGTCAAGTGCTATTAATACTATCACCTTGCAAAAAAAATTGGCAAAAATATCTCGTACACCAGGCAGAACACAACATTTGGTATTTTTTAAATTAGACGAAGATAGTCGTTTGGTAGATCTGCCTGGCTACGGTTACGCCAAAGTGCCTGAACATATTAAACAACAATGGCAAAAAGATATGAGTGAATATTTCGCACATCGCCAATGTTTAACAGGCGCAGTATTAGTTATGGATGTGCGTCGTCCACTAACAAAGTTTGATCAAATGATGTTAGACTGGTGCGTTCGTGCAAACTTACCCACACAAATCATTCTAACCAAATCTGATAAACTCAAAAAAGGCGCTGCTAATAACTCATTGCTTAAAGTTAAGAACGAAATTAAACAACACCCTTATGTCGATGTACAGTTATTTTCTAGCTTAAAGAAACAAGGCTTAGAGGCGCTAGGCTTAAGACTTAATACTTTTTTTGGATATGTATCATAATTCAAAAGTAAAAAATATTCTTTTTAATGCCACTTTGAGGGATGTAAATCTAGCGCAACCTGCTACCATATCTACATTTTTTTACTTCTAATGTGGCTTAACACAAACATAGAAAAAATTACAAAGGACGATGTTGTTATCTTAGCAAATAATCGTCAAGTGTTGGCGTTTAAAAAAACTTGGGGCGTGCAAAAGGGTAATTCTGCACTACCAAAAACTCTATCTTGGCACCAATACTTGCAAGAAACCTGGAAATCGCTTGAAGTAAATACAAAGAAACGCTTAATTTCAAATATTGAATCTCGTATATTGATTAAACAATCAATGCAAAAATTAGGACAAAAAGTTGATAATCATTTACTGGATTGAAGTAATAAAAAAATATAAACGATTATGCTTATGCGCATCTTATTATTTCACACATTATTAATAGCAGGTGTTGAAAATTGTAAGCTATTTGAACACTTGTTAAAAGATTATCAAGAAGACCAAAATTAACATATAATTATTAGAAATTAATGGACTTCGCCAAACATTAATTATTGCGCATAATACCTGTTTGGTCGACACCTTATATTTAGGCTTCTTAATACACTCATCCAGATCAAGTTATTATTACTTAAACAAGACTGTTTATCTAGTGCTTTAATTCTAATACTAAGAAAATACACAGAGTAAACATAATCAAGTTTTTCAAACTAGCCAAAATGAAATCTTTATCTGTTGCAACTTGGGCAAAGGATTTGAATGTAAAAAATCCCAAACAAACAATTGCTATTGTTAGCCAACATTAAATAGTGATAATTATCAGATTTGTTCCAATTCTATTTTTGATCAAGTATTTGCCGATATTCTGATGGAAACTGGACAAAAATCCTATAATATTTCCTTGGGTTTTTCATTAACTGAGTATCCGTTGATTCGCCATATCATTATACTATTGGAGCTCTGTCAACAACTGCAAAGTAATTGTATATAGACTAAAACTTTTAACACTGTTATTACTTCGCCTTATATTGCTCATGCCCAGGCTGAGCAATCAAGTCGAGCATTATTGGTTAATAAAGTTCTATCTTGGTCACAGATACACTTTAAATTAAATAAGCTTAGTCCCCATCTAGCTAATACCCCTTTATTAGAAATGCTTATTAATGATATTAGCTCGAAAGTCACTGGCGGACGATTTAAACACGATCAATGGCTTTTAAATTTTAACATGTACTTACAAACTTGTGGTTTTGCAACAGATAGAATTCTATCCAGCGTCGAATATCAATTATTTAAATAAATATCAACAAATCAGCTTAGGGTTAAATCAACTATCCCAGATCACAAATAAAGTTAGTGCGTCACAAGCTATTGCTGATTTACAAACTTTATTATCACAAGTGATTTTCCAAGCGCAATCTGCTAAAACATCAATTCAGATACTCGGTAGTTTAGAGGCAGAAGGCTTGTATTTTGATGAAGCATGGATACTCGGCATGACGGATAATTTCTTACCAGCAACACTTAATGCTCCGCGTTTCATCCCTAATGATGTTGCTGCACAATATCAAATTCCTCATAGTAATTTTGAACTAATTACAAAAGATGCTAAAAATACGCTAAATAACTTAATCAATTTATCTAATCGAGTGAATTTCTCTTATGCCAAAACTCATTTTGAAAGCGAACAACACGGCTCACCCCTGCTAACTTTTAATAACAAAATTGAAACACCTAAATACCAGTATCATCCTATCATATTGGAAGCCATTATCGATATTCAAACCGCACTTTTGGTTAACAAGCAAGTGAATGGTGGCGTAGGTATTTTAAAAGACCAAATGGCTTGTGCCTTTAAAGGTTTTACTCATCGCCTTAACATTATTAAAAAATTTGATGCGCCACATATTGGCCTTAATCTTGCAGAGCAAGGAAATGTGGTGCATAAAGTGTTGGAAGCTATTTATCAACAAGCACAATCTTCTACTGATTTAGTGGCTTATAGTAAAGATGCATTAAGCCAACTGGTCGATACTGCTATTCAAAATGAATTAAAGTGTTATAGTCGCTCTGGATTTACCAAAATCGAACATGACCGACTGCAACAATTAATTCATAAATTCATCGCTACCGAAAAACAACGTGATATCTTTAGAGTGATCGCAACCGAACAAACAATTGAAGCCAATGTTGCCGATTTAAATTTTAGTATACGCCTTGATCGTGTTGATGAAATGAGCAATGGCGACCGTATTATCTTTGATTACAAAACCGGAAACTTACCAAGTAACCCTTGGTGTGGCGATCTAATCAAAGAGCCGCAATTGCCCATTTATACCACCATCAGTTTAGCTGACGGTATTGCCTTCATTAAGCCAGCAGCAGATAAAATCAGTTACACTGGTTTGGCAAGAAATAAAGATTCTTTGCCAAACAAAACTTCTAGGCAGAAATCTTGCACCGATTGGGACGAACAGCTAAAACTTTGGCAACAACAATTAAACCAAACCAGCTTAAACTATCAACAAGGTTGCGCCGAAGTACTGCCGACCAAAGGTGCTTGTAAATATTGTGAATATGATTCATTTTGTCGAGTTGTAAAATAACTCAATAATTAACAACTTCTTATTATGAATCTCTTCAGCAATATTACTTTTATTAAGATTAGTGATATCAATGTCATTAAGATGGTCGCGCAGCTGCTTTATCGGCCCAACCTCAACACCCAGCAAAACAAATACTGCGAGTAATTGCTCAAAACGCCATTTGCGCCTTAATGCATCGGTTCTTCTAAAAAAATCTAGCACCACTTCTGCATTTTCTTGCTCTAGTTGGTGAGCTACTACTCGCCACTGACTCGTTAGTATAGCAAGATGTGTATATTCTTTGGGACATTTAATATACTGACATAATTGTTCAATAGTACCTACACTCTCATTATGCAACCAAACAGCAAACTTAATAGCTGGATTACTAGTATCTAAATAATCTAAAAATTCAAACTCATTATCGTGTGTTGTGTGGGCACTATTGCTGAGCATTGGAAAAACCCTTGCATCAGCACCACAAGCTGATAACACCTTAAAAAAAGATGAAGGTGTCTCGTAAGATAATGCCTTTTCAAGCTCTTTAAAGACACGCTCAGGTGTTAATGCATCAACCTCTCCTGAAGCAACCATGTCTTTCATTAGCTGATGTGTTGAGTGCGCCACTTTAAAGCCAAATACTTTAAATCGTGCGGCAAATCTTGCCACACGCAACACACGTACAGGGTCTTCACTAAACGCATCAGAGACATGTCTAAGCAATCTATTGCTAAATCTTCTCGCCCATTGAACGGATCAATTAATTCACCGTCTTTTGTTTGAGCAATTGCATTAATAGTTAAATCTCTACGAGATAAATCTTGCCTAAGAGTAACATATTTAGAAGTATTAAACTCAAATCCTTTATAGCCTTTGTCTACTTTTCGCTCAATTCTAGCAAGTGCATATTCTTCTTGTGTGACAGGATGTAGAAAAACAGGAAAAGTTTTTCCCACTTGTCGATAACCCAAATCTAATACTTCATCATGCGAAGAGCCAACCACTACCCAATCTTTTTCAGTATTTTTATCAGCAATGCCCAATAATTGATCTCGAACAGCCCCACCGACTAAATATATTTTCATAAGTTGCTACAAATCAGAATAAATAAACATATAATACCACTACAATAGCAATTAATACAATATAAAATGCACATCCATATTCTAGGTATCGCTGGTACATTTATGGGTTCTTTGGCGCTAATTGCCAAACAACTTGGACACACCATTACTGGGCAAGACCATGGTGTTTACCCGCCAATGAGTATGCAGCTAGATGAACAAAATATTAGTTATACGGATGGCTACTATAGAAAAGATTTACCGCAGGCAGAGCTCTATATCATTGGCAATGCCTTGTCACGTGGCAACGAATGTGTAGAAGAGATTTTAAACAGACAATACATCTACACTTCAGGTGCACAATGGTTAAGTGAAAATGTTTTACACGATAGATGGGTTCTTGGGATTTCTGGTACACATGGCAAAACCACTACCGCTAGTATGCTATCTTGGATACTTGAATATGCAGAGCACAATCCAAGCTTTTTGATTGGTGGTGTGGTAGAAAATTTTGGCGTATCATCGCGATTGACTAACTCTAATTTTTTCGTAATTGAAGCTGATGAATATGACTCTGCTTTTTTTGACAAACGCTCAAAATTTATACATTATCGTCCTAAAACTTTAGTGATTAATAACCTTGAGTTTGGACCATGCTGATATTTTCGATTCACTCAAAGATATTCAAAAACAGTTTTATAATCTTATTCGTACCGTACCAAATAATGGAATTATTATCCATCCACAAAATAATACAAATATTGAACAAGTGTTTGATATGGTTTTAGGTCTTTTATTCGCAGCAACAAATATTACTACTGCAACACTCTCACTCAGTGTCACGGCACTCCTTTTTGATATTTGAATATAACACAGTTGATTGGGAATCGGATTTATGGGTGAGCACAATATTGCAAAATGGACTTTGTGCTATTATGCCGCACCTCATATTGGAGTAGAATTAAAAATAACTGCATGCGAGCATTAAATACATTTATGGAGTAAGCGTCGTTTAGAGGTTAAACACCAAACCGATTTATATAATCGCTATTATGAATGATTTTGCTCATCCCCAAACCGCTATCCAAAAACTACACTTTATGGTCTACGCCGTAAAGTCGGGCAATGAAAATATTGTTGATTTTAGAAAATGACGTTCCAACACTATGATCTGGTGTGCACCAACAAAGTTTGTATTTCCTTAAGTAAGGCTAACCAAAGTTATTGATTTTATAAAACCAGAAAAACATTTTTGTTGTAATGTCCAACGTAGTTTTGATGATATTTTTAATAAATTAACACCAACTGGCCTGCTAAAAATCTTAAAATTAACATTCCTACTCCTAACAAAGCCAAAAAAAAACACAATAAATTTTGAAGTTTTTAATAAACATACTCTGTGTACTACTTTAGCGCTAAGTGAAACAAAACGCACACTCATCTGCAACAAATGCCGAAATAATACCTCAATATGAAATAAAATCTAAATTATCTATATGATTTTCTGTGCCACTGCTAGACACAATAAAGCCAGAAAATGCACTGGAATAATAATAGCGCTATTTCAACCAGATACTAACCTCGTCAATTAACAAGGCATCCTTGTCATTAAAAAAATGATCAGCATCCACTTTTTTTTGTGTGTAATATTTGTTTTTTTTAGAGGCTTGTGCTCGTTCTTTGACAGACTTAAGCACTGGTTCAATATCATCTACACCATATAAATCCAACATTGGAATACGAATTTTACTCAAATATTTAACCGCTAAGTCTGGCATCCCAATAGCAACAAAATATTTAAATGGGTGCTGCTGATTATCTAAATAATGTGCACTCATTACACTACCTAAACTATGAGACACAATTGCATCTGCGTTTAATCCTTGCTGTTGCAGATAATTAATCGCAGCTTTAATACGATTGTCGGCTTGAGTCAGTAAAGGTATATATTGAATTGCATCTTTATCATTTGCCAATACTGGCATTTGAATAGATAAAGTATGCCAGCCTTTTTTCACCTAAGTGCAACGCGTAAAGGTTGAATGACTTGTGCCCAATCAGGGTGCGCTCCTAAACCATGGACAATCAATGCCGCACGCTTGGTATTAGTTTCACTGGGCGTATAAAGCAACATAAATTGTTGCTTGTTAGTACTTAACCAAACTACATCACCATCCATCAAACCACCTTCTACTTGTGATGCCCAGCGTTTTTCTTTAGCATAATTTGGCACAACCTGTGCAAATGCAAAATTACTAATAAGTAATAAAATTAATACTAGTTTCATAGTCTCCTACAAAAAAAATAAATTAGAATCCATTATAAAACAATCAACAAGCTTCTTTTTAAGAAAATGTAGAACGGATAATACTAGAGACGACACCCATATCAGCCTTACCCGTGAGTTGAGCCTTAAGCAATCTCATTAGTTTACCCATATCTTGCATAGAAGATGCACCAGAATTAGCAATAGCTTTATCAACAACTATGGCTATGTACAAATTTTTATTTTTCTGAATGAAAAGTTTGCGACAGGCATATAGTTATTGATGACAACTAGCTCCGATTCTTCAATTTCAACAAGATCGGTGCGATCAGCTTTTTTGAATTGCAAAATAGAATCTTTACGTTGCTTAGTCATCTTTTGGATGACAATTAATACTTGCTCATCAACAAGTTCAATACGATTATCAACTTCTTTTTGATTAATAGCACCTAAAATCATACGGATAGTTTTTAATCTATCTTTATCTTTATCTTTCATTGCCGATTTCATATCTTTGATGAGTTGTTGCTTTAACTCTGACATTGTTGTACTCCTAAATCAAAAAATCTTAGTAAAAACTAAGATTTTGTTATTACATATAAATTGCAAAATGATAAATTCTCTAATACATTCTCTTACGATGAATACGATTCTTAGATATTTCTTTATGCGTTTGCGCTAAACTGCAGCTGCTTTCATACGCTATTAACCCATGTTGGTTTTTCGTAAAATTCTTACGAACTCCTATAATAAACACAGAGCTCTATCGCAAGTACGACGAAAAACGTTCTAAGTGCAATATCAAAAGGGCTCATTCTCTTACTTTAATTAATTGAAGGCATATATTTTGTTTTTTCCTTTATGGAAATTACAGTATCAGTATCAGTTATCATCGGTTAGTAGTTTTTATTCGGAAAATCAACTAACTGAATAATTATTGCCAATTGGTGCTTTGTTATCGCCAGTTGCTGAAAACCAAACATTTAAGAATACGAGTATAAACCAACCTGGGGGACGATTTTCTTTATTGAGAAATGGACCTAATCTGATCGTGAATTAAACTTTAGCCACTGAAGGCATCGTCACGTAATTTTGAAAATTATTATTGACCGGACGTTTTAGAAACACTTTGTTAATTTTGAGCTTTAGTAATTAACTGGTTCAACAACACGGCGAAGCTCTTTTGCTTTTCTTTGGCAAAGTTGTTTCTGATTGTTCTCATGAAAGAAACAACAATGAATTTGCCCATTATTCTTAACAAAAATCGCCTTGCGATAGGAAGGAATTACGGCTTTAGTTGTCTTTACCCTGACTTTTCTTGTGTCTCATGTAAATATTTCCATTTTATTTCCATCATTTAAATCAAACTGGTGGCCACGTTTCTCAACGACCTGTGTCTAAATCTTAGACCTTTATGGTCATGTTTAACGCTTTTTCCTTTGATTTCACTTAATGACTTACGTCCTAATTAGGGGGTTCTTAATAAATCTTGTTCAGACTGCTGGATTAAATCCCCAAACATTATAGTAGAATTTGTGCTCAGCCTTCAAAACAGTTTGCACTACGTACTGTTAATTCTAATTCATCTACTGCTATTTAATAATTGTGGGTGGGTAAAATAATCACTTTGGTAAGTTTGGCAACTGGCACTTCTTTCCTCTTTAAACTAAGTTCTAATTCAACAAATGAAGGCTAATTTGCTCTTGCAAGATTGTTGCTGCACGCTTCTTTAACTGCTTCTCAGCATTTAACTGAACCATTTGTCTCCATTTACAATTTTTTTTTGTTTCAATATTAATCTTGTTGGGATTAACACGTTTTTGCTGCATCAACCGGTAAAACTTTTAACACGCCTATTTGGTGAAAAAATTGCATTCTAACGTGCATTACCGCCTAATTGGTGAAAAACTTGCATCTAACTGCATACCGCCAATTGTCGATGCTTCATCATCACGTGCAACTGCCGTATCATAGCCTATGCCTGTATTGATCTTAAGTGTAATGCGCATATGCCCACCAGCATTTACTGTTGCAATAATTTTATCTTTGTTAAATACTGAAATATCTGTTGCATTCGCCTCAATATCGGATACTGTTATTTTACAAGGACCTTTTTTATCAATAATAACTTCTGCTGAATTAGAAGTGTTTAGCGCAACTGAAACTTCTTTAAGATTTAATAAGATATCTAATACATCTTCTTGAACGCCATCAATAGTTGAAAATTCGTGCATAACACCATCGATCGCTACTTCTGTAATTGCAGAACCTGAAATAGAAGATAATAATGTTCTTCTTAACGCATTGCCTAATGTATGACCAAAGCCTTTCTCCAAAGGCTCAAACGAATACTTTATTTGTTATTTGCTATTTTTTGTGACTCAACCAACTTTGGTTTTAAAAAACTTCTTGCATTTCCTCGCATAATATACTCCCTATTTTGAATACAATTCAACAATTAAATGTTCTGCAATATCAGACGATAAGTCATCACGTGTAGGAGTATTTTTAAATACACCTTTTAATGCTTTGCCATCAATTTCAACCCATTCTGGCAAATCTCCTTGCTCGGCTAATTCCATTGCTAATTGAATACGGTTTTGTTTTTTTGCTTTTTCTCTAATAGAAATTTCATCATTATCAACAACTTGATAAGAAGGAATGTTAACCACTGAACCATTAACCAAGATAGCTTTATGAGAAACTAATTGACCTCGCTTCGCACGCGTAGACCAAAGCCCAAACGATAATACAACATTATCAAGGAGACTCTCTAATAAAGATATTTAGATTTTCACCAGTTGAATCTTTTCTTTTGGAGAGGCTTTTTGTGTAATATGAACGAAATTGTTTTACAAAATACCATAAATGCGTTCTAACTTTTGTTTTTCACGTAACTCGCAAGCCTACTACTCAGTACCTTTAGTTTTACGGGCAGTTGCGCCTGCATACAGGTAGTTGTGTACTTTAATTTTAGAAATATAATGATATTATGCCACTTTTTAGAAAATAAGTCAGTGCCTTCGCGACGGGCTGAATTTACAAGTAGGTCCAATTATCTGAGCCATAATTTATCCTTAACACTCTACGTTTCTTTGAAGGACGACAACATTTGAGGGATTGGCGTCGTTACATCTGTGATTGATTGATTTTTTTAAGCCTTGTGGTTTAATCCAACGAATAGCCGAATCTCTACCAGGGCCCGGTCCTTTAACGCGAATATCTTGGGTCTTCATGCCAAATGTTATTGCTTTTCGCAAAATTACTAGCTGCTACTTGTGTGCGAAATGGGGTTAGATTTTCTAGAACCTCTTAAAGCCAGAATCCGCCTGAATGGTTGCCACAGTAAACTGCATTCTACCATGAAGAGGTCAGTAATCATAACTAATGGTTATTTTTAAATTAAATGTTGCGTGAATTTATGTTGCAACACGTCAGTAACGACTTTTTTTGATTTTTTGTCTTCGTTGGTGTTTTAGTCAATTACAATATCTACCTATAATTATTTTAATTAAAACGTCGAGGATCCCATTTGCGTGTTCTTAGCTTTTCTGGTTTTAGTTCTTTGGACCAACGAAGTTGGTAATGATTTTCTGTTGACGAATACCGCGGGGAGTAACAACCTAAGTCTTTCAAACGTTTAATATTTCAATTGCAATTTGACGACGAAGGTCGCCTTTCAACTTCAATCTTAGGCAAACTTTATGTTACGAATTAACTCCAAATCTGGTTTTCTTCAGCTAAATCCGATACTTTTTTTTTTTGGGTTTTGCTGGGTCTATTTTTAAAGTTCACTCAATTTCAAATTTCTTTTGCGCGTGGCATCGCCTCAATACCGAAAATTGAATTGTTTGTAAACCGAATAAACGATGTTGTTTGTGTGTTGGGATGTTTTTTATTTCCAGCTTTTATTCTAGCCATTTATGTTTTTATCCTTTATTTTACATTAAAATACGTTTGGATACTTTATTTCTTATGTAAATACCAACATGTATTAAAATTTTAAAAGTTTAAAACAAAAGAAAATATTATACCTTATTTCTTAGTAAACGTAATGTCAATTTTCCTAACCGTGTCTTTGCTTATGTTCTTAGGTTCTTTGCAAATTACACGCACTACGCCATGGCGTTTAATAATCTTACAATTGTTACAAATTTTTTTAACCGATGCTCTTACTTTCATAAAACTATCCTTTTAATTTAAACCTGACTTTTTCATTAACGACTCATATTGATTAGACATTAAATGTGATTGTGCTTGTGCAATGAAGTCCATCACCACCACCACGATAATTAATAAACTAGTACCACCAAAATAAAATGGCACATTCCAATATAAAATCAAAAACTCTGGTAACAAACAAACTGCAGTAATATAAACTGCACCTGACGTTGTCAAGCGCGACATAACAGAATCAATATAATCTGCTGAATTTTTACCTGGACGAATACCAGGAATAAAGCCACCAGACTTACGCAGATTATCTGCAGTATCTTTTGAGTCAAAAGTTAGTGCTGTATAGAAAAATGTAAAAAATACAATCGCTAAACCGTAAAACAATACATATAGCGGCTGACCAGGAGAGATACTTGCTGTCAGATCAGCTAGCCAGCCCATGCCTTCTGATTGTGAAAACCAACCACCTAATGTTGCCGGAAATAAAATAATAGAAGATGCAAAAATTGGCGGTATCACACCAGCCATATTAATTTTAAGCGGTAAGTATGAACTTTGACCGCCAACCATTTTACGACCTTGCTGACGCTTTGCATAATTCACAATAATGCGGCGTTGTCCGCGTTCCATAAACACCACAAAAGCAGTAACTAGCAAAGTCATTACCAACAATGCAATAACTAAAATAAACCGTCAACCTCACCAATTAGAAACAACGATAATTATTATTAAACCGTCGAACCTAGTGCTGATGGCAGTCCTGAAACGATACCAGCAAAAATAATCATTGAAATACCATTGCCAATACCTTTTTCTGTAATTTGCTCACCCAACCACATCAAAAATAACGTACCTGTAGTTAATGTTATTACTGTCACTAAACTAAAAGTGAAACCAACATTTGTTACCAATGATGCACCGCCAGCACTTTGAGATTGCAGGGCAATTGAAATGCCGTAAGATTGAAATACTGCTAAAATTACAGTGCCTAAACGTGTGTATTGTGTAATCTTACGCTTACCACTTTCTCCTTCTTTCTTAAGTTGTTCAAGCTTGGGAACTACAGATGCCATTAATTGTATAATAATAGAATGCCGATATATAATTCAATTATGCCTAGAGTGAAAATAGACAACCTTTTTTTTCTAGCGCTCCACCATAAAACATATTAAACATATCTAAAATCGTGCCTTGCTGATCATGCACTAATGAAGCCAAAGCAGTTGAAGAAATAAATGGAATAGTAATATGTGTGCCTAATCTAAAAATAATTAATGCGCCCAATAAAAAAAGAATGCGCTTCAATAAATCTTGAAGAAATAGCTAGCCCGTGTTTTGACTCATAAGCTTTACCTCGTTAATCTTTACCCGCTTTAGCACAGCCTCAATAGCTATTTTTGCGCCTTTAGTTGCTTTAATACCTATTAAAGTTTACCGCTCCTATTATTACTTGCCAGAAAGCATAACTTTAACCGCTAATATTCTTAGTCACCAAGTGTGTTTTCTTTAATACACATTCAGTAATTTTTACTTCTTCTAGCTATTGATCCGATAGTTTACTTGGGAAGTGATAATTTGAAACACGAGATGAAAAACCAAACCTTAGGAAGGCGACGCCTTAATGTCACTGACCACCATTCAAAGGCGCCGATTTTTGTAGAGCCACCTGAGCGGGATTTTTGGGGGAAACCTTTGTGACCACCGACCACAAGTTTTACCAAAGCGCTACCCAATCCCACGGCCAAAACGCTCTTTTTGGTTTTTTTTTCACCTTCTGCAGGTGTTTAAATGTATTTAAAATGCATAATAGTCATAACCTAGTTCTTTACTTTAAGTAAGTAAGAAATCTTTATTAATCATACCCATTACCTCAGGTGTATTAATAAACTCCACTGTGTGGTTGATACGCTTCAACCAAACCTATTACCGTTTGCACGTGTTATGGCAGCGACCATAAAAACTCCTTACAATGGTCCCGCTTACATATTTTTCTTTATCGATATTTTTTAATTACAGGCTTTTTTAGATGCTACAAACTGCGCTTTTAGTGACTGTTGGTCTTAATACATGTGATTTTTTTTAGTCGAACTTTTTTCTCTTCAGCCATACTTCTCCATAATTTCTTCAACAGTTTTACCACCACGCCTTACCCATTGCTACTAACTGTGGAATATGACATTGACGTTAAAAACCCTCATAGTTGCACGAACAACACGATAGATTACTCGTACCATTGCATTAAGCAAGAATATTATGCACACCAACCGCTTTCCAATACACTACGCATTGGCAGACGCCACAATAACACCAGTGCCTATCTGAGCAGGCTGCATATAAAACCTTAGCTGCCCCAACATTTGAAGTAATAGAATAGTAAAGCGTGCTGTTTTAAGTGTCTCCACTCTTCATCCGATCTTTTTGCTTTGTCATTGCTTTTGAATAGCAACGGCACTTTCACGTGCCTTACCAGTTGCTATAACCTACTTTAACCATTTCCATCACCAACCAACAACAATGCAGAGAAGCCAAATATAACGGCCGCCATTAACTACTTTTACAACGCGACGAATATTAACCAATTTTTCAATATAGTCATTATCTTCATCTTTATTATTTTTTCTAAAATTTGCCATTTTTACGCCTATTTTTTATATTTTAAAAATTTAAACTACTTTATTAGAAGTCTAATCCACCTTCTCTTGCTGCCTCAGCTAACGCTTTAACACGACCATGGTACTTAAAACCAGAACGATCAAAGGCAACTTTAGTTACTTTTTTTATTTTTGCTGCTTTAGCAATCTCAGCGCCAATCTTCGTTGCTGCTGCTACATTACCACCATTTTTTTCTCTCAAACTAGATGCGTAAACCAAAGTTTTAGCCCCACAAACACTAATAATTTGTGCATAAATATGTTGAGACGTCTTGTAAACGCATAAACGCTCAATACCTTTGCCCGCATGCTTAGCTCTAAATTTAGTTGCCCTTCTTAAACGAGCTTGTTTTTTTGAAAGTTTCATATCAATACCTTAATTATTTTTTCTTAGCTTCTTTACGAACCACATATTCATCAGTGTAACGCACGCCTTTACCTTTATAAGGCTCTGGTGGACGATAAGCACGAATCTCAGCGGCCACTTGGCCTACTTTTTGTTTATCCATACCTTTTACAACAATCTCAGTTTGCGAAGGTGTCTCAGCAGTAATGCCTTCTGGTAAGTTATACTTAACTGGATGAGAAAAACCTAGCATTAAATCTATAACTCTTCCCATTACTTTTGCACGATAACCAACACCGATAAGGGTTAATGTCTTCTCCCACCCACCCAAAACACCTTTAATAAGGTTAGCAGAATTTGCTCTTGCAGTGCCTGCTTGTGCCCATGCTTTTTTTTCATCTTTTTTATCAACCTTAGCAATATCAAATGTCAAAATATTTTCTATATTAGTAACAACAACTGATGGATGAATTTCCATCTGCATTTGACCTAACTTACCTTTAACAACCATTATAGAATCATTTATCAAAACTTCAACACCAGCTGAAATTTCTATTGGTACTTTTGCAACTCTAGACATTTTATAACTCCTTATAGTATAGCTTGGGTAACTATAGTAAGGTTACGCAAACTTTTAAAGCCATTAACTACAAAATAATATTTGCAGTTACTAACAATAGTTAACAACAAAAAGCTTAATGTCATAAATGATGACTTTAAAGCTTGCCATTTAGTTTTTAAACAAATTTTAAATAACTGCATTATTTTAATTGAGATAACAATAACTACCTCTGCACAAAATATCTTATCATTTAAAAAATCATTGTTATCGTAATTTATCATAGTTATTCAGAGCTATATTAAAAAACACTGCACAAAACTTCACCACCTATATTTTGTGTTTTTGCATTTTGACCAGTCATTACACCTTTAGGTGTTGAAACAATAACGACGCCTAAACCGTTCATAATATTTGGCATTTCAGTACTTTTTGCATAAACACGTAAGCTTGGCTTTGAAATTCTTTCTAATAAATTGATAACTGGCTTATCGTCATAATATTTCAACTTAATAGTTAAAGTTTTATCTGCTTTTTCACCTGCCACACTAAATGATTCTATGTAGCCTTCTTGCTGCATAACACTAGCAATTGCAAACTTTAAATTTGATGCTGGCATATTAACTTCTTTCTTTTTAACCATGTGTGCATTACGAATGCGTGTCAACATATCAGCAACTGGATCAGACATACTCATATCAATAACCTCCTACCAACTTGCTTTAGATAAACCAGGAACTTCGCCATTCATAGTGCGCTCCCTTAATTTAATTCTAGCCAAGCCAAACTTACGGTAAAAACCATGTGGACGACCAGTTAAACCACAACGATTACGTTGCCTTGTCGGCGAGGCATCACGAGGTAACGCTTGCAACTTAATCATTGCTTGAAAGCGTTCTTCATCAGAATGTTTTACACTCTTAATAATTTTCTTTAACTCAAGACGATTGAGCCGATATTTTTCAACTAATTTTGTACGCTTGGTGTCTCTATTTATCATGGATTTTTTAGCCATTTTTCTTTATTCCTCTTGTTTTTAAGCTTTAAATGGAAAATTAAACATTACTAATAACTTCTTAGCATCATAATCATTTTGTGCAGTAGTGGTAATAGCAATATCCATGCCACGTACTCTTGTTACTTTTTCAAAATCAATTTCAGGAAATACAATTTGCTCGGTTAAGGCCCTATTGTAGTTATCCACGGCATCGAAAGATTACTATTTAAACCACGAAAATCACGAATACGTGGGATCACAATATTAACCAAACGATCTAAAAATTCATACATTTTTTCTTTACGCAATGTTACTTTACAGCCAATCGCACTACCTTCTCTTAACTTGAAGCTTGCTACTGATTTACGCGCCATACATATTATTGGCTTTTGACCAGCAATTAAGCTCATTTCTTCTACTGCATTTTGCAAAATCTTCTTATCGCCTAATGCACTACCTAAGCCCATATTAATAGTAATTTTTACAATCTTAGGCACTGCCATTGGATTTTTCTTACTCAACTCTTTCTGTAGAGCTGGTAGAATTTCTTTTCTATATTGTTCTTGTAATCTAGCCACGGTTTTTTCCTTAAACTGTTTCCAAACAAACGAATTGAATCCAACCGTTTGATTTAAAAAAATCTTTCTTTTATTCTTGCCATCTTTATCAATACGCATGACCAACCATTATTCTGCTTTTTTTTTGTTTTTGGTATTGTAGATTTGCTATATTTGAAACATCCCAATTGGACATTTTCCTGTATCTTAATACCTTCCCGACCTACTACACCAGCATTTTGGGTTTGGCTTAAACATTTTGGTTTCTTTACAAGCAAATTTAAACCCCGCCCTCAACCTACAACTTATTTAATTATTAATTAAAATCTTGTTACTAATACCTTAGAGCCTTTATCTTTGCCAGCAAACCAAAATTATTACCTCATTCATTTTTACCTTATGATTCCTTCTTATTCATTACAACACCTCTGGCGCTAGTGCAAACAATTTTCATAAATTGTCGCCGCCACGATAATTACACGTTTGTCGCAGGGCCGAAAATACGTTGTAACCTACTTGGTTCAACAGGTTTTGAGTTCAATAAAATACAAACTGCATTAGTTATCGAAACGAATAAACGCTAACCGTCTCCTGCGAACGAACACCTTAGTTGCTGAAGCAGAACAACAACGGCCGCTCATACACAATCGACCTTTTTTTACTTTAGTACGGGGCGCGGCCTCGTTTAAATTACTAACTTTCAAATTAATCATCGCCAATATTTTGCATAACGACGCCTTAGAGAGCCACCCAGTACTTTAATATACATTAGCTTTGACGCCACCAGCTGGTTAATCCAAGCAATAATGAAGTTTTGTTTGCATTTGAAATCATGGTCTTTATTCTCTTTTTAATATGCTTTAATTAATCCAACAGTAGCACTAATTTTTCAAGACTTCACCCCCTAGTAAATGGCCCAACACTTAGTCCTTAGAAAATAATGGCTTCACCTCTACCACTCTTACTAATGTCCTCCCTACATCCCATCACTTCATTTTTTTTCGTCATGCGGCATGAAATCTTTCGTGCTACGGATTTAATAGTAATTTTCATAATAAATTGGATGACGAACTTTATACTCTCAATACATAAATGGCAATAGTTTTATCACGACCATTGTTTAACAACATTTACCTGTCAATACGCGTTCCGTTTACTTACTTTATTCTTTGCTCATGCATTCCTCGCTTTACACACCCATCACAGACACCTTTAATAATTAGTTTTTAAAAAAACCCTGTTGCAATTGGATCTTTTCTGACATTTTCTCAACAACTTTTGATGCAATCATCTAACTCGCGCACTTTTGTGTGCCCATACGCAATTCAAAGTGCTTCTTTAAAAGATCCATTAAAGTGTCATTAAGCGCAAGGATATCTTGTTTTCTTAATTCTTTTACGTTCATTTACATTGCCATCCTTTTAAAATAAACCTTTGTCTTTAAACTGTAATCTTAGGCCTGCAGCAAGTTGAAAATGCCTCTCTTGCAACTATTTTCATCAACACCTTGCAATTTCCAAATAACATTTGACCCTGGTTTTGATTTGTGGCAACCCAATATTCCAACCCTGCCCTTTGACCTTTCCCTTTCCCATACGTACTTCTTCAATGGATTTTTTTAGCTAATAAGTAGTTTATCTGGAAACTACACGAAATCCAAAATCTTACCCATTAGCCGCCTTTACATGACGTTTGTCCATCGCTCCTCATCTCTCTACGAGCAAGCATTCAATTTGTCTTGCAGTCCAATGCGACATACGGCCTACAGCTTGTAGACCGATTGTCCGCCAAAAGAAAACTCAACCATTAATGACTAATAGCCCAAACCACGTTACGGACCGGCCTTTCATCATTTTTCTTCTTTTGGTTTTTGCCGCTTAGGTTGTAAACATTTGTATAAATCCTTTATTTTTTTTTTGTTTTTTTTTTTTTTTTTTTTTTAACAATTTTGGTTAGTAGCGTAGCCGCCGCGATGAGCAACTTATCAATCTAAACGTACCTTTCTTATAGGTCTAAAAACAAATTTCACCATTTAAAAATCCAAACTTTATTGATACCAATCACGCCATAATGTGTAACTTTGCAACCATAATGTTGCATAATCAACATCCCGCTCTCGCAACCATGTATGTTAATGGCACAAACCGAATAACCCTTCCGCGAAATACCCAACTCAAACGTGCAAATTTCTGCACCATTTAAAACGACCACTAATACCATGACTTTTAAATGCCATTTTGCGCACCTCAAAACGTGTTTGCATTGACTAATACCCGCCTTAAAAACTGCAACGACTATACATCACACGCTTTTCTAACTGTTGCGCAATATTTTCTGCCACCAAACGTGAGTCTAACTCTGGCTTCTTAATTTCTTCAATATTAATGTGTACCGACATATTCATTATTTTAGCAATAATAGATTTTAACTCTTCAATATCAGCACCTTTTTTACCAATCACAATACCTGGGCGGGCAGTATGAATAGTTATTTTAGCGTTATTTGCTAAGCGTTCAATTTGGATACGGCTAACAGAAGCAGATTTTAGTTTTTCAAATAAAAAATCTCTAACCTCTATATCAGACAATAAATACTTAGGATAGTCTTGGGAATTCGCATACCACTTAGATCCCATCTTTAAACTATTCTATCTTACCTTTTTGGAGTTACTTTTTGACCCCATAATTAACCTAAACTTTACGCAACTGTAATATGGCTTGTTCTTTTTAAAATACGATTCGCCCTACCTTTTGCCCTAGGACGAATTCTTTTCATTGTTGATCCTTCGTCAATATAAACACTACTCACTTTTAATTCATCAATATCTAAACCATTATTATTCTCAGCATTTGAAATCGCTGAATTTAATACCTTTTTTACAAGTACTGATGCTTTCTTATTGCTAAACGACAAAATGTTAAGCGCCTCTTCTATCGGCTTTAAACGAATTTGATCAGCTATCAATCGCGCTTTAAAAGCTGAGGTTTTTGCATATTTATGTACTGCCTTAATTTCTTTCATTTTCATATCATCCTTGTGTTACGCTTTACGGTCACCTGAATGCGCAACAAATGTTCTAGTTGTTGCAAACTCACCTAATTTATGACCAATCATTTGCTCATTAATTGACACTGGGATATGTTCCCTACCAATTGTTGCACTGCGATTGTTTAAGCCAATCATTTCAGCACAATACTGAACGACGAGACAAGATTTTAATTGGTTTTCTATCGTTATTTTCTTGAGCTATAATACTTTCTTTAATTAAAAATGCCGTCAACACACGGACCCTTTCTTAATGATCTAGCCATAATTATCCTTATTTATTTCTAAGACGTACGATAATTTTCGGCTACGCTTATTGCTGCGTTTTTTTTGTAGCCTTAGTTGGCGTTCCCCAAGGAAAACTGGAATGGACGACCACCACTATTTTGCCTTCTCCACCACCATGTGGATGATCAACTGGATTCATTACAACGCCACGAACAGTAGGTCTAACACCTCTCCAACGTGCTGCACCAGCTTTACCTAATTTTCTTAAACTGTGTTCTTTCTTAGACACTTCTCCAATAGTTGCACGACACTCTGATAAAATTTTACGAACTTCGCCAGAGCGCAATCTTAAAGTAACATAGCCCCTTTCTTTTGCAATTAATTGCGCTGAAGTACCAGCGCTACGAGCCATTTGTGCACCCTTACCTGGTTTAAGCTCTATGCAGTGAATTACACCACCTAATGGAATATTTATACATGGCATTACATTACCTGTTTTAATAGCAACACTGCTACCAGAAATAATTTCATTGCCTACTTTTAAACCGTTTGGAGCAATAATATACTTACGTTCGCCATCTGCATACAAAACCAAAGCAATATTAGCACTACGACTTGGGTCGTATTCTAAGCGCTCAATTTTTGCAGTAATATCATCTTTATTGCGCTTAAAATCAATAACACGATAACGACGTTTGTGACCGCCACCTTTATGGCGAACAGTAATCTTACCTCGATTATTACGACCATTAATTCTATTTTTGCTTTGTGTTAATGGCGCATAAGGTGCACCATTATATAAATCTTTATCAACAATACTAACAACAAATCTTCTGCCAGGTGATGTTGGTTTTTTTTTAATTACTTGTGCCATAATTTATCTCTTTAAGATGCGGTAACATCAATCATTTGGCCTTCAGACACTTTTACTGTTGCCTTTTTCCAATTTGCACGACTGCCGATCTTACCTTTAAATACTTTTTTCTTGCCTTTTATAATAGAGGTCGTTACATTTTCTACCGTAACGCCAAATAGTGATTCAACAGCT
The DNA here is from genome assembly GCA_029237695.1 of Conchocele bisecta. NCBI lineage: Eukaryota > Metazoa > Mollusca > Bivalvia > Lucinida > Thyasiridae > Conchocele > Conchocele bisecta. The sequence continues at coordinate 169,944 of JAQRGA010000032.1, read as the reverse complement.
GTTTTAATTTCTTTCTTATTACTGTCAACACGTACTTTAAATACATATTGATTTTGTGCTGACAATACCGATGTCTTCTCTGAAACAATAGGTGCTAATAAGGTTTTTAATATTTTTTCTTGATTCATAACATGCCTTCTACTTTCTTCAATGCTACTTCAGTAATTACAATATTTTCATAACCAATCAAACTAACTGGATCGATACTTTGTGTATCACAAACACCAATATGATATAAATTACGTGAAGAAAGATATAAATTTTCATCCAATTCATCTGTCATTAATAAGGCATTTTTTACATCTAGTGTTTTAAGTAATGAAGTTATATTTTTTGTTTTTTCATCTTTAATATCAAATTCTTTAACTACTTTTAAACGCTCAGTACGAACTAACTCAGAAAAAATAATACTAATTGCACCTTTGTACATTTTCTTATTAACTTTCTGTGCGTAACTTCTTGGCTGCGCAGCAAATGTCACTCCACCTGAGCGCCAAATAGGGCCACGAGAAGTACCAGCACGAGCACGACCTGTGCCTTTCTGTGCCCAAGGTTTCTTGCCACCACCACTAACAGCTGAACGATTCTTTTGTGCTTTAGATCCTTGACGGCCAGTAGCTATATAAGCTGTTGTTACTTGGTGAACCAATGAGTGGTTGTAATCTCTAGCAAAAACCTTGTCTGATACTTCAGTAGAAGTGGACTTATTGGTGTTTATATTTAATACTTCTAATTTCATCTTAAACCCTTATTCTACTGTTTTTGGTACAGAATTATCTTTGGCTTCAGTTTGCACTTCTGTTGTTACTTTAGCTTCTTCTTTATGCAACCTATCTGCATCACCAAGCTCTTTAATCTGCTTACTAATGTCATTATTAATTTTATCTTTCTTAGTAGATAAAATAACTTTAACAAAGCCACTTTTAAAACCAGGAATTGCGCCTTTAACCAACAATAAATTTCTGTCATTATCAACTCTAATAATCTCTAGGCACTCTTCAGTAACTTGTTCATTGCCCATATGTCCAGCCATTTTCTTACCTTTAAATACACGGCCAGGATCTTGACACTGTCCAGTAGATCCAATCGCTCTGTGAGAAATTGAATTACCATGTGTTGCATCTTGCATCGAGAAATTATGACGCTTTACACCACCCTGATAACCCTTACCTTTAGATTGCCCAGTAACATCAACATACTGGCCTGCGCCAAAAATTGATGAATCAAAATTTTTTACATCTGCAATTTCATCAATATTCGCTCTGAATTCCCAAAGACCTAAGCCAATATCTTGTGAAGCTTTTGCATAATGACCTTTAGCTGCTGCTGAAACATGACGCACTTTAGCTTCGCCCTTCTTGTTAACTTTAGTGCCAGTAGTAATTTGCACTGCACTATAGCCATCTACTTCTACCGTTTTTGTTTGAACAACACGATTAGTTTCAATTTTAATAACACTTACAGCAGTTGCTAAGCCATCATCAGACAAAATGCGTGTCATTCCTAATTTTTGTCCCACTAATCCAATTGCCATGATTTTATTTCCTATTACTTATTCTTATTAATTAAGCTTAATTGCTACATCAACACCTGCCGCTAAATCTAGCTTCATTAATGCATCAACTGTTTTATCAGTTGGGCTACTTACAAACCATCAACCTAATAGTATGGTTCATAATTCCATACTGATCTCTCGCTTTCCTTATAAGTGTGGAGAAGTATTAACAACAGAAAAACGCTCTTTCCTTCGTCCGCCAATGGAATTGGACCACTACACACTCGCGCCAGTACGCTAGCAAAGTATCTACAATTTCAAACAGCTGACTTTATTCATTAAACATGATCAAATGCCTTATAATTATAATTTCTAATATTCTATTTACCCATCTCTATAAATCCTATTAAAATTAACTTGCGTCTTTTAAGCGAAAAACCAAAAACAATAAATACAAGAATATCCTAGTTTTTTTTTATCCCCAACTATTCATAATTTTATAATCGTCAACCTTAACAACAATACACCAACAGTACGTCCACCTTACTCTAATGAGCAAAACCTCAAGCCAATCTTCCAATTGCTAAATTGGGTGACCAATAGCTCTACATTCATCCTTAAACTTAATATTTCTCCAGGCATCACCAATTTCTACAATCTTTTGGTAATTGACCCCAAGCACCGGTTTACGGTCAGTTGTTCTAAAATAAAACTGCGGACGGTAGTTATTAAAAAATGGTGTAATGAAACCGACCTCCTTCCCTCCTTTGGCTAAGTACTTTATAAATCGTTCTGCTTCAAACTTAGCGGATGTGGCTTGATTGAACCCAAGGCTTAGCCAATACTTTGACCCACGCTCTAACATCTTCTCGATTAGTGCCCACGTTAAAAGAATACGCCAACATTATCTCCAGCTTCCAACCAGAGTCTAATAATATTACGGAACATCTCGTACACCTGTACAAAATTGTTAGATTTGAGTATCTTTAAATACCAACGAATAACAATCAATTTCCAATTTCATCATTAACATTTAACAAACCATGCTTTTCAATACAGACCTGATTACAACAGTGCCACGACCTGAGATTGAAAAAAATACATCTTCAATTTAGGCATGATAAATGAGCTTATCAGTATCACGCTTTGGTGTTGGAATGGGAATTACTAATTCTAGCGCCTCAACTAACTTAAAAATTGGAAGGGTACTTACCCAATCTCTGATTGTATCGCCTTCTAATGCCTTAAGTGCAAAGAAAAAAACCAAAAATGGTTGGAGTGTCGTCACCTGGAAAGTCAATATTCTATTTAGTAGTCTCAACGAATTTTCCATTTCAAACTAACCTCGACTAACCTTCTTCATCATCAACCATGTCCTGCTTTTGTTCATATAAAACAAGAATATAAAGGCACCGCCCATATTTTGTTTAGATAAAAGGATATTTTCGGGTTCCGTGTTTGTGACCATTGGGCCATCTGTTGCAAGCAATAACAATGAAATAGCAACCACCATCCATTTTGTGGCAGCCCAACCTGTAATCATATTTTTAACATAGTCCCTAGCATTGAGTCCAGGGCAGTCAACAATGCCGCCATAATGACGATTTCCTGACTCAAATACTACTACGTGTGCTGTTGAGATTAGTAATGCCACGCTCCCTCTCGTTCAGGAGCATTTGTCCAATATCTGCATAATCATTAAACTCTCCACGCCATTAGCTTCTTCTTCTGCCATAATCTTTAGTTATCGCCAGCTGTTAAAGTTGTTTGTTTACCATAGGTCAACGGGTGACCGATCGTACCCTACGGTTTACATGGGGTTTTTGTTTCTTTAGCAAATTTTTCCTTTTGGACATTTTATTATTCCTTCTGGCTCTAATATATTTATTTATTATCAATTTTTTCAAATAACTTTATCCCGCAACATTCTTTGGTGCTAGCTGTGTACCATTGCAAATTCCCATTGAGTAGACTTGCACGACCGCTGGTGTCATTGAACGAAGAATCAGTTGCATAACCAAACATTTTTCTGCTAATTGGAAACAATCTGCTTTTTAACTGTTAAACCATTTGGTAAGATCCTTCCATACCACCTCTAAACCACACACGACGAAATTAATATCCCCCATCCACATCGCCCATAATCTCTTCAGAAGTAACAATTCTACTGCCATCATTGGCATCAAGCAGTTGAGGATTAGCCATTCTTTCCGCCTTCTGCTAAACACTTAGAGGCAGCACCTCATAAATGCCATTTCATTTGAATCAACAACGAGGAAAGATCCATCATAAACTAGAACCTTCAAGTCAACTAATGGGGAAACCTCAAGTACGTACGGCCATTTTCCAATTGCTCTTGAATGTCCTTTATTAACCTCAGAAAAATATTCCTTTAGTATAACATCACCACCTTAATATTTTATTTTTCATCAAACAAACTCATAACCCTGTGCCATGTTCTTTTGTGCCAAATACTAAATATATACATGCCGTACTGACCACTGACCACCTGATTTTTCGCACATTTGTGGTTGTTGTTCAACGCAATTTGTAATCGCTTCAACTGTATGCAACCAAGCGCGCCAACATTACAACCCAACACAATACACGCATCATAGCGGTCACCATAATATCTAATGAAGCTCTCCCATACCTCTAATAATGGTTTGAGCCAAGATTCTTCATCGCTAGAAACTCTAAATGATGGGATCTTCTGCGGCCAATTTACCTAATGCGATACCCATTTTTGTCTCCTTTGTCAAACTTTGGTTTTAGGCTCAACCGCCGCCAAGGCAATCCAACTGGTTCTGGGAATTTACCCATACGCTCTAAATATGATTTTTTATCTTTTCATGTCATCACAGAGTAATCGCCAGTGAGGTCACGTCCTTTAAGCCCCAATCCGCTGCTGCATTATCACCTGGCACGTACTTCTTTCTTCAATTTCATCACGTTACATTCGAAATGCATTTGCACTCAATCTAAACATACGGCCAATGCGCTCATTTTTTACCTTTTGATGAATTGTAAAATAAAGTTCACCTGCTTTTTAACACAACCCTGAAAAATGCCGAAAAGAAGGTCAATGTAACCTACAAATGGGTCGGTTGCAATTTTAAACGCAAGAGCAGCAAATGGCTCGCCATCATCAGCCTTTCTAAGCGCTTTAGTTTCATTTTTGTCTTCTAAAATACCTTCAATTGCATTTACATCTAGTGGTGATGGCATATACATAATCATTGCATCTAATATTGCTTGTACGCCTTTATTCTTAAAGGCTGAACCACAAAACATTGGAATTATTTTATTATTAATTGTTTGCAAACGGATGCCTTGTTTAATCTCATCTTCTGATAGTTCATCTCCTTCTAAGTATTTTTCCATTAACTCTTCAGAACCTTCAGCTGCTGATTCAATCATAAATTCACGCTGACTTTCAGCTAAATCTTGTAAGTCAGAAGGAATATCTCTTGCGTCATAAGTGGCGCCTTGGTCTACTTCATTCCAATAGATCGCTTTCATAGTAATTAAGTCAACAACACCTTCAAAATATTCTTCTGCACCAATAGCAATTTGCATTGGTACTGGATTACCACCTAAGCGCGATTTAACTTGCTCGCAAACACGTAGGAAATCCGCACCAGCGCGATCCATTTTATTAACAAAGCCAATTCTAGGTACATTGTATTTATTAGCTTGACGCCAAACAGTTTCTGACTGAGGCTCTACACCACCTACCGCACAAAATACAGCGCAAGCGCCATCTAATACCTTAAGTGAACGCTCAACTTCAATAGTAAAATCAACGTGGCCAGGAGTATCAATAATATTGATACGATGCTCATCAAATTGATTGTCCATGCCTTTCCACATACAAGTTGTTGCCGCAGAAGTAATGGTAATACCGCGTTCTTGTTCTTGCTCCATCCAGTCCATAGTTGCGCCACCATCGTGAACTTCACCAATTTTGTGAGTACGGCCTGTATATAAAAGAATACGCTCAGTTGTTGTTGTCTTACCAGCATCAATATGCGCCATAATTCCAACATTACGGTAACGCTCAAGTGGATGATTTCTAGCCATTTTCTTATCCTTTTATATTTACCAGCCGAAAATTGACAAATGGCTTTGTTTGGCTTTCTGGCCATTCTACATATGTGTAAATCTTTCTTTCTTTTAAAAACAGTTCCACATTTTTTTGAACTGCAATCCAAAAAAACTTTCGCCTGCAAGTCCTAAAGTTTTTCCAGAACCTATTTCACCACGCTTGCCCGTTGAATGCCCTCTATATCCCTGCGCCAATTGCTTAATTGCAAATTTTTATAACGCCTCTGATCTCACTTTCAACAGTAATTGGTAAAGTTTTTTGTAAACACCACCAACACAACTAAGAATTTTAAATCTCAAACCTTTTGGTCCGATATTAATTAATCTTAAAGCTTCTTTTAATTATCGGATTGGGCCACTATTACCATTACTTCAATATGTATCTAATGCCATCCATAAACTATCTTTCTCAGCACCAAATTTTCTTTACCAAATCTAGCATAAAGAAAAATGTTATTACAAACTTTAGCCCAATACTAAAATCCGCCAAACTTTTGGTCAGGCAGAATCACTCTTTAGGGTGCTGATCTTTCTTTCTCATAGCCTTTTACTCTCCTTGTATTTAAGTTTTATATATTATATTTTAAAATATTGTTTTTTTATAATTAATTTTTAGGTCTTTTAGTTCAATACTTTTGAAACGGCCCCCCTTTCAATTCCTACAATCAAGACGCCAACAGTAATCTAATGCACCACGAACAGTAATTATAACGAAACGCCTTGGTAAATCCTTTATAACAACGACCAACCACGAATCAAAAATTCACTGGAATGTTTCTTGTAAAGTTGTGGCCTTCTCCACCAATATAAGATTTTTACCCCACCTCCAGCAAAAGCCGTTTAGTCAATTCTAACACGAGCATACTTTTCTTAATTCTGAGGTTAGGTTTTCCTTAGGTGGTTTTTTGTATACACGCGAGTACAATACACCCCCCCGCCATTTGTGGGCAACTGTCCCTAAATGCCTCGGAACACCACTTTTTCACAACCTTCTTTTTGCGTGGCTTGCGCACTAATTGATTAACTGTTGACATAAATATTGTTCTCCAAAAATCTCTAAATAATATTAACTACTCTAACTTTTTAGAGCAATAAAGAGTGGAATTATACTGTGTTAGATTATTCTAGTCAATAAATTTTATGCTTTTTTACCAACCAATCTAACAAAAAACCACTAGCACAATTTAGCATCTCAAATACATCATCAAAACATCCTTCAAAATATGGGTCAGGCACGCCTTTACCATTATTTTGTGGAATATTATCGAGTATTAAAGAAAGTTTATACAGATGTTCTAGCGGGCAAATATCTTTCAAATCTATCAAGTTCCTACCATCCATAGCAAAAATATAATCATAATGATAAAAATCTGTCTCATGCACTTGTCTAGCACGCTGAGTCGATAAATCCACATTATATTTATGCGCTGCAACTTGGGAGCGATAATCAGGTTGTTCAGCAACATGGTAGGCATGTGTGCCAGCAGAATCAATCTCAAACAAATCTTGCACACCACGTTTTTGCATTTGCGAGTAAAAAGCTCCTTCGGCAGTTGGTGAGCGACAAATATTACCCATACAAACAAATAAAATTTTGATTTTTTCTTTACTCATTGCATGTAATATTAGATAAAATTCAGCATTATATCAAATAAAATACATAATGTATGCCTAACGATTTATTAAGTTTTGCCAAAAAAATTATTTTAACTGAAGCGCAAGCAGTTAGCCAATTAGCTTATAAACTTGACCAAAATTTTGTAGATGCTTGTATGCTCATTCAAGACTGTACAGGTAAAGTGATTTTAATTGGCATGGGTAAATCAGGGCATATTGGCAATAAGATTGCAGCAACTTTTGCTTCTACTGGCACACCTGCTTTTGCCGTACATCCAGGCGAAGCAGGGCATGGTGATTTAGGCATGATTGAACAAAATGATATAGCTATTTTTATCTCTTATTCAGGAGAATCTGATGAAATTATAACAATCATACCGGTAATTAAACGTCTTGGTGTTGCTATTATCAGCATGACTGGCAACAAAGATTCTTCTATCGCAAAGACCAGTAATATACATTTAGATGTTGGCGTAGAAAAAGAAGCTTGTCCACATAACCTAGCACCGACTTCGTCCACCACGGTGGCATTGGCCATGGGCGATGCTTTAGCGGTCAGTTTATTGAATGGTAAAAACTTTAGCCCAGATGACTTTGCTCGTTCTCATCCTAGTGGTGCGCTAGGTAGGCGCTTACTAACTTTTGTTAAAAATATAATGAAAACTGGCAATGATGTGCCTATAGTTAGCGCTAATACCAAATTATTAGACACTTTATTAGTAATGAGTCAAAAAGCCTTAGGCATGGTGTTGATCACTCATAATAACAACTTAAAAGGTATCTTTACTGATGGTGATCTGCGCCGTGTATTAGAAACACACAGAAATATCCAAGATATTGCCATAGGTGAATTAATGACATCAGATTGTAAATCCATTTCAGTTGACAAACCTGCGATAGCAGCAGTGGCAATGATGGATAAGTTTAATCTAAATTCATTACCTGTAGTTGATGAAAACAATCAAGTAGTTGGCGCTATCAACACTCATACTCTAATGCAAGCAAAAATTATCTAATTCCAGCATTACTTATTCTAAGTGGTTCAAGAAAAATAACAAATAAAAGCTTAAAAATAAACTTTAAGGCAACTAGAGTGTATTTATTTTATATCATTATATTGCTTTCACCTTGATTGATTTCCAAAAGTTAATAATATAATAACCTAGAGTATATTTTATTGATATTCTTAGTAGCTTTATATTAATAATAAAAGACTAACTACCAGATAATTTCAAGATATTAGATTATATTATCAATCTGGATTGCTAAAGATAGGAATGATTAAGAGGTTAATCGTTATATAATCACCTTAATAACCATTTGTTAGTTAGTTATTTAAATAACTTTAAAAATTGCAAATTAAATTTATCCAATTGTACCACCATCTTCACGATAAACAGCAATAACACTAGATCTTGATATATTGCCATGTTTGTCAGGAAAATCAGAATTGCCTTTCTCTCCAGGATGTTGTACACCTACAAACATTGTTTTTTATCAGCACTCCAAGTAAGCCCAGTAATTTCACATTCTTTTGGACTCACCAAAAAACGTTTAATATCACTAGTATCTGGATTACCTAAAAGCATCTGATTATTACCCAATAATACGCTCAAACCCCCACCAAATTCCAATAAAAGAGATAAAAACTGAAATTGGAATAATTGCTATTTTTTTATAATCTAAGCCTAATATTTTTATGAAAAATAAAAATAATACTACACCTAATACAATTACACTTTGAGCTAACTCAACTCCAATGTTAAAGCCAATTAGTGTGCTTAGAAAATTATCTGGCGACATTTCAAAACTTTTAAGCATACTAGCAAAACCTAAGCCATGCACCAAGCCAAATAAAAATACAATAATACTTTTACGCTTAATAGATTGCTTGGTCAATAAATTCTCAATCGCCACATAAGCAATAGAAAATGCAATTAATGGCTCAATAATGCGAGGCGATACTTCTACTGCACCAATCATTGCCAAACCTAAGGTCAGTGTATGCGCTAAAGTAAATACACTGACTAATAACAATAATCTTCTCCACAAAAGTGAAGAAAGTGCCATGCCAATAATAAATAAAATATGATCCCAACCCAAGGGAATCACATGGTCAAATCCTATACTAATAAATTGATAAAAACGCTGTATGGTGCTAATAGGTTCTGGATGATCGATGTTAATTACTCTAGACGCACCATTGCGTAACCACTGCCACTGACTCCAATTATACTCATCTTTTTTAAATATCTGATAACGCAAAGCGCTATCACCATAATCCTTACCGTATTGCCATGATAAAATTTTTGGCCATTCTCTAAGTTGCGTACTATAAGTAAGTATAGTTTTTCTTGAACGTTTTTTATAACCTACGATGTCAATTTTGACATTCTTCAAATGCAAATTTGATACTTGATTATTAATATTCAACTGAAGTTTATCTAGAAATTTGGTCTCAAAATTTTTAAAACGCTGGCGTAGAATATAAGGCGCTAATGCACGCAATTCGTCATATTCTGCCGAAGTTGGCGCATCAGTAGTTTTTTTATACTGTGTGCCAATGCCAGTCATTAAAGCTTCAAGATTAAGGTCAATAACAACATCAAGTTTTTTATCAGGATAAATAGAGATTTCCACTAAAGCAGGTTTAATCACGTCTGCAATCAATGCCCCTGAAAACAATAAAAATAATGTTAAAAACCTTAACAATTTTAGTATTTATGTCTTATTTTTTTTATCTAATCTTTCTTGCTTCTTGCGTTTAATTTTATCCCAATCAATATTATCACAAACATCGCAATGACGACTAACAATGCCTGCGTGCGCTAATATTGCATAAAGTGTACAACCTGCACAATAACCAATAATTGCCTCTAACCACATAAATAATAAACACATCCATACTAAATTCAACGCCAACCAAGAAGGTATATAATTTTCATCAGTAGGAATACTGGTACCTAATGAATTATTGATCAATGATGCTATAGTATCTGGATTAAAAAATACAATACATACAGAAATAAAGCTTGCTCCTAATAACCATGCACAACGTTTTGGTTTAAGTGGTTTCCATTTAGTTTTTTTGCCAAGTGCCAAAAAACTAGCTAATAAAATAGTAGGAGAAAATCTTGATCCGATAACTGACAAACCTAATAGCATTTCAAATAAAGCATAAATCAATAATTTAGTCTGAAAAGCATATTCAAACACTCTTTTTGTTGCCTCAACTTTGTAAATTATGCGATCTTCAAAATCAGTATCATAGGTATCAAGCGCAATAGAATTAGGCGTCACCTCCCAAGTTGGCCCATACACTACATCGATAAGAGTAAATACCATATAAATAGGGATAATCAACAAAATGCCAGCACGAATACGTACAGCAATTTCATTAATATGCACATTTTCCTCTTTTAAGTCACGAAACCAAAGGTTTTTAAAGGTATTTTTAATTAAAGTTATCATAGTAATTTAAATAGTTTTTCCCGCATAGTCTTCAATACCTGGATTACCCTTTACGCCTTTAATAGTTGGATGGTTTACTTTTTTAAGATTAAGATATTTTTGTTTGCGTAAATAATCCGCTGCTACATCCCACATCAAGCGACCATTGCCTACTGAGCTAACTTGCGCCCAACCAGATACCTTATAAGATTTATTCGCATCAATTATCGTACCTTCATCATCAACAATATTACTAATACGATTACCTAAACTTTGTACAGGGTCAATAGTGTAATCCAATCCACCCATACGCACCATATCTCCACCTGATTGTAAGTAAGGATCTTGCACAAATAGATTTTCAGCAATACCTTCTAAAATATCTTTCAACTGCGAACCTTTTAACTCGTTCATATAAGTTTCACCATAAGTCATTGAAGTATTAGTCATCAAATCCTCCATAGTAACATCATGCCCTGCTGGTACTGATGTGCCCCAACGTACACCTGCTGACATCGCAAAGTCCGCATCATATTCAGCGCGTAGCGCATTAACCAGTACCTGATCCCAAGTACCCATAAAATTACCACGACGATAAAGTGTTTGTTCAGTAGTGCAAAGTTTCTCAGTCAAAATCGTATCAAAAGTTTTATCTAAGCGATCTGGGTTATTGCTCATTGTGCTACTTCGTGCTTCTACCACATTTTTGTCATATTTAGTATTGCGCATCCTATTAATATATGACACAACTGCTGCATCAGGTTTGATTAAATTGGTAATTATCGGTAACATTTTGTAGTTATAACCCATAACTTTATGGTCTTTAATGTTTAAATCCATAATGCCAATATATTTCCCTGAACAACCTGCATTAGTAACCACAGTAATACCACCTACATTTTTCACTTCAATAGGCTTAGGTATTCCATCATGCGTATGCCCGCCGAAAATAGCATCAATACCAACCACGCGCGATGCCATTTTTATATCTACATCCATACCATTATGAGAAACCACAATCACCGCATCAGGTTTTTCATTTTCACGAATATCGGCCACTAATGCACTCATTTCCTCTTCACGCAAACCGAATGACCAATCTGGGAAAAAGTATTTTTGAGGGTTGGCGTTTGATGTTCTAGGGAATGCCTGCCCAATCACTGCAATACGATGCCCACCAACATTTTTAATCACATAAGGTTTGAATGGCAACGCGTCATCTCATTGTAAAGCCCTCTACCATCATATTTTTCCGTCATAGTGATGTATTCATCGCCCATCAAAGAGTTCTCTAAAATACGCACATTTTGACCTAAAAAATCACCTTTAAAAAAACCGATATTTTTTAACGTTTCTTCTTCTTTATAAGTAAATTCCCAATGTCCGACCATTACATCAACACTTAACATATTGCAAGCCTCAACCATATCGGCACCACGTGTCCAAAGTGAAGTACCAGAGCCCTGCCATGTATCACCACCGTCAACAGTCAAAGTATTTTGCACACCACCTGCACTTTCTCTAAGTGAATCTAGCACAGTTTTAATTTGCCCAAAACCACCTGTCTTGCCATATTTAGCTGCAAGTTCTTCAAAGTTATTATAAGTAAATGCATAGGCCTCTAGCGAATCAGGCTTAACGCCAATTTTTTTTAGTAATTTATTGCCAACTACATGTGGTAATTTACCAAAAGTATTGCCAAAACCAAGATTCACATTCGGCTCACGAAAATAGTTCGGTAGCAAATTACCATGCGTATCAGTAATGTGCAAAATACGTGCGTTACCTGTCTTTGCAACTTCATACATATTATCCTGAGAAGATAATTTATCTGCATCATTGCCGCAACCACCAATTAATCCTGCTGCCGAGCCAGCGCCCAATACTTTGATAAACTCCCTACGTGTTAAAGACATATTTTCTTCCTTTAGTATAAACAAGCGTGTGATTCTACTCTTTTAAACGCAAATTATAACATTATCACTAAATTATAATATTCTTAAACAAACTATTATCTACTTAATTTCTCTTATAATATCTAATATGAATATTCAACAATTACTTCACAATATAGCTCCAACTAATTTCGACTTTATTGTCCAAGGTTTGTGCCTTAATTCACAACAGGTACAAAATGGCGATGTATTTATTGCCTTACAAGGCGCAAAAAGCCATGGTGCAGACTATATTGAACAAGCTATTGATAAAGGGTGTACGTGTGTATTAATTGATTCAAAATATATTGAATGTAGCATACCTGCTATTTGCATTTATGACTTATCTAAGTATTTGGCTACTTTAGCACAACAAATGTATAGGGATGCTTTAAAAATAGGTGTAATTGGAATTCGGCACAAATGGTATAGGGATGCTTTAAAAATAGGTGTATTGGAATTACTGGCACAATTGGTTTAAAACTTCTGGAGGCTTGTTTTGTCTCACAAACTTTACTAGGACACGTTAGGCATTAAACAAATGGGCTCATGGTTACGCTTGGCATTAGCCATTTCTGTGCATTATTCTGACGCCAAACTACACCTTGATATTTTGAACCTTACCTTTTATCGCAGCACTTGGTATGGGATACGCAAAACAAAGGATGGCATTGTAAAAACAGCTGTGTTGGAAATTATCCGTTCAACATTGGCATTGAACAAGACTAGAATTTACTGGGCATTAACATTTACGCATGCTCTTTGGACCAATTCTTACACAAGATCATTTAGATTTTATTCACAAAAGATTTAGAAAGCTGATCAACAAACTAAAGCTCTATGAACGATTGTTAATTCATTAAAAAGTGTAGTAATTTGCAATTCCGTTTAACCACGATGATATTAAACATTTATCGCTAATTTTTATAATCGCCGCTTAAGGGTTAGAAAAATTATTATTTTGAATAATATGGAATAATATGTTTTGATAATATCAAAACAACTGAACAAGGCTTTTTAGTCACCATTGCAAAAATAATCAATGTTTTTGAAGATGCCTTTTTTAGGAAAATTTTAACTTACTACAATATTTTTATCGGCAATTCAATGTTACTTAAATACTTTTGGTGGATTTAGGCAATGAGAAAATTTTTATTTCCACTGCTTACATTAAAGCCTCAAATCCACCACCAGGAAGAATGCAAAAAAGTTGACAATTCTGTTTAGTATGGATAGAATTAATGCCCATTACACCAGGATGCTATGCAAAATAAATTGCCATTAGCACCTTGCCACAAGAAAGAACACTATCCAACACTCAATTATCCGAGTAGTATTTGGTTGATTGGGTGGTGGCAATCGTGATCAAGATAAATGTGCAAAAATAAATGGGTTAATGAATTGCTTCAAAATTAGCTAACACACTTATTTGTAACCAAACGACAAATCCCAAGGAGATGAAGACCCAAAGCTATTAATTAAAAAATGATATCCTCACTGGTATTGATGATAGTTACGAAGGTCAATCTCACCTTAGGACAGACAACTAGCCATTGAAAGGCTGTTACCACTTTAGGTGAAAACGAAGGCTATTATAGCTGGAAACGGGCATCGAAACTACCAACGTTGAAGGCAAAAACTGTTAATTTAAATGATGTGCAAATTGTTCAGAATGTAGTTTATCTAATTCAATAAAAATCAAACAACAAGCCAATATCATCCACATCATCACTATTTATTTTCATACGCTCAAACTCAACACGATATTTCATTGTCTCGTTAATTTTTCCATCTATATCAACGCTATAAAATTCATCATCGCCATTGTCATCTACATTTATTTCCGTTATAGTGTTAGTTATTTTTAAATCCCAAGAATGCCAACCTAATTTTACAAAAGGTGAATAGTTTTCCTGTAGATTAAAACGGTTAAAGCCCATTACACTAAGGCTGATTTCCAGAACTTATCGACCATAGTTGCTACACCATTTGCTGTAATACTATCTGTAAAAAAATCAGTACATTTCTCTTTAATCAACCAGTTACTGTTTAAACGCATTCAAATCAATGTTTTCCAGTTATTTCTTTTGTATTTAGTAGTCAAGCTACCTAAATCTACTGTTTGAATTTTGATGAAACAAACGCCTAACCAAAATACATATTCTTTACTTTTTTTTACTTAGATTGAGGTGGCAAACTAAATTGACAATACAGCTACTTTTAATTGTATTTTAATGTTATTACTCTATATTATTTATTAATTTATAAAAAAAACTAGTAATAATATTTTTAAATTGTGGGCGATAACCATAAAAAAATAAACTTTTTATTAGGCGTTCTTTAAATGAAAATATAAAAAATTACATTAGAATAGATATAGAAATAATAGATTTAACTCTCGAAAAATCGTTTTTGTAAATATAGAGCATGAAAGAAAAAAGCAGAAAATATCATGGCTAACTTCTAACCATTGACCAAATGGAATATAAGTCCGTTGGTTTAATTTCTTTTATTGAAGCAGGAATAAATAATAAACGATATAATTTGATACATTTAATTAATATCGCTAAAATCTTAGATTTTTCGATTTTAGAATTATTTAAAGGGGTTGGTAAGATTTTACAAACAAAACAATAATGCTGTTATCTAATACACACGCCATTGCTAAAGTATTAAATATCAATACAATTCACGTAAACGATGTCGCCTTTAGAGATGTATGCACAGACACTAGAAAGCGTATGGATGGTGCATTATTTGTTGCTCTGTGTGGGAATAATTTTGATGCGCACGACTACATTCATCAGGCGCAAAAAATGGGCGCTGTAGCACTAATTGTTAATAAAGAAGTAGGCTCGAATTTGCCTACTTTAATAGTGGAAAATACACAAAATGCACTCAGTAAAATTGCCACTTGGCACTTACACAATATCAGCCCAAAGGTGATTGCAATTACTGGTAGTAATGGCAAAACAACCACTAAGAATATATGTTAAAAAAAATATTCTTCAATTAAATAGGCACCAATCTTTATGCAACCCAAATAGGCAAATTTAAATTAACCACATCGGTGTGCCAATGACCTTACTTAAATAATAAAAGAGGAAACTCCAGTTATGTGCTGTCATTGAAATGGGATGCTAATCCATTTGTTTGGGTGAAAATTGCCAATCTTACGTGATATTGCAAGCCCAGATGTTGCGGTAGTAATCAAACTCGCTTTGATGCGCATTATTTGGTGAATTTTGGTGGTTTTAATAATTTAGTTAAATATCTAAAGGTGAAATTTGGAAATTTACTCATCAAAACAAATTCTTAAGAATAATTATTGTCCAATACCCAAAACCATTTTTTACTGGTGATATTTAGTTTTGGCGATGGTGGATGATATTTTTGTTTTGCCAGCAATTTTTAATTAATATAATAATTTTGATTTAAATTCTTTGATAAAAAAAATCCACTATTACTTTAAACAACTTACTTGGTAGAAACATAATAGTTGATAATGCCTTAGCAGGCAAAGTTGCTTGTGTTAATGCCTTAAGATATTGATATTCCAACACTATTAAAACAAGGTTTGGGAAAACACAACAAGCTGAAAAACAAAAGGCTGAATTAAACATTATTAAAACGATCTAATCTAAACTATTATTGATGGACACTTACAATTGCCAGGACCCAAGCTCTTAGTAAATTACGCTTTATTGAATGTGTTAAGTAATTTTTTCTGGTAAGTAAAGAAAATTGCAGATATATAGGATATATGGCAGAATTAGGTCATGAAATCTAAATGACTATCATGCCAAAATTGGCATTATTGCAAAATATCACTGAATTATTGGACCATATATATAGTTATCAGTCTGATTTACGGCGTTAACGTTAAACTTTAATAATAATACGCTGAAACTGCTAACAACACTTAAGCAACATACAAACTGCACCAGTTTCTTTTCTCAAGGGCTCAAGAATTAGGCAAAATTTAGAACAAAATTATCGATTAAATTATGCGTATAATTTGTCGCTTTACTATATTTTATCTTATTGTTTATAAAAATAAACATTTTTTTTTTTAATTTTAACTTTGGTAAGTTAAAAATAAAGTCGTGAAAATGTGAAAATACAAGATATTTTTCATTAAGTAATATTTATATTATGTACCAGATAAAAATAAACCGAAACGTAACGTTTGTAATCTTGTAATTGTCACTTTTAAAAAGTTACAAAATACAAGGGCGTTTTTCGCTTTTTATCAGAACAGTATTCTATATACGGACAGATAAAAAAATCAATAGAATAACTAACCTTTAAATGTGACAATTTGCGCTTCGTAGCTCAACTGGATAGGAGTACTCGGGCTTACGAACCGAAGCGGGTTGCAGGTTCGGGAACTCCTGCCGAGGCGCACCTTAATTTTTTGTTTTGCTTTCAATTTTGAATTTTGAAAAAAATTACTTAACTTATGAATTGGAACAATTACCCAATATTTTTAATACTTTATCAAGAATTTTACTGCTGCCATTGGTTTGTTATTTTTGTATTTTATCTACAGCCTTAGTTTACACCGAAAAAATAACCACCTATTTTTGTACATTGGATTAATTTTACGCTAAAACATGTGGTTTATGCTGAGTTATTAGTGCTACGGATTAATTTAGATGGTTATTTAGCAAGGAAGCTAAAAATTATGACTTCAAAAATAGGTTGGATGCTTTTTTAGACCCTGTTGCAGATTAAGTTAATGGCGTTTTCAAATATTGGGCATTGGTTTTATTGGTTGATTTTTACCCTTTAAGTTGATTCTCTACTTGGTAATTATTGTAGTTTGCGCTTTAATTATTATTTTTAGAGAAATTTTATTTTTAGTAATATCAGCCTTAAGGGAATGGATGAGTTCAATTGGCCAGCGTTCAATGATTAATGTTTTGTTTATTAGTAAAGTAAAAACTTTTGTACAAATTTTTGCAATTCTATTTTTATTTACTTTATCAACAATACCTATATTTGACTTGCTTAAGCTTCAAAATTGGCGTTATCTTATTATTTTGCGCAACTTTTCTTACTTTGTATTCTGGTTTTATTTATCTAAAAGAAGGTGTAAAAACATTTTACAGTTAATAAAAACACACTATAATTTATCACTTATGCTGGGAATAGCTCAGGCTTCGGTTAGATAGAAGCATCACGTTTGCCAACGTGAATGTCGCGAGTTCGAAATTCTCGTTTCCCGCCTCCAAATTTTTTAAAAGCCTGTTGGAACGGGAATTTTTTTTGGGGTTTTTTTTTAATTTTCGCTAACAAAATGGTCCTGGGCCGGATTAGCTAAAGGGCGGTTTTATGCAGGGGCCTGCAAAGACCTTGACAGACCAGGTTCGACTCTGGTTCCGGCCCTCCAATATAAAAAAATAAAAAAGCCTGACTTTATCAGGCTTTTTTTATATGTTTTAAAATTTTTTACTTTTTTTCTTTCTCTTTATCTAAGAAACTATTGTTCCATGCTAATTTGTCGGCCCCACCATTATTTATTTTTATCAAATGCTTATCCAAAAAGATTTACTTAATAAAATTAATAACTAATGTAGCTGAAATATACAAAATATCTACCTATGCTTAGTTTTACCACCATCACTTAGGCATTAAACTATTTTTAGTTTTTAGTTTTAATTGCTTAGTTTTCCAGGGAGTAGCAGCTTTTAAATCCAAATCCAAAATAATTATTAAGTTGCAAAAATTGAAATGTAATTATTTATTAGAAAATTCTGCCACCTCCTAAAAACATCAATCGGTAAGCAATTATTAAAAATAAAAAGTTAGCAGGCCCATCAATTAAAAAAATGCTTCCAACCCCTAACCCTCCAAAATATCTTGGTCGTATTTTTTTTAATTTTATTCAATTTTTGTTATCGTTCCTTATTTTTAGAGTCTTCAATGCGTAATCGGCAGGTGCAATTAAGCTTAATAAAGCCAGGCCTCTGCATCCTTTTTGATCATAAGCGACCTTCATCATCTGTCAAAAGTGGCGAATTTTTTCATCGAACTAAGGGAGTGAGTTATCGGACTTTACGGGACCAATCCACAATCACATTGCCTTTATAAAATTTCTAAACGCACTAATACCATTTGCCACTTCTTGTTGTTTGATCAATAGCAAGCTTGTAACATTTCACGCTCTGGGCGCTAAACCAAAAAACCGTCCGTTTATAAACACCATATTGGCATACTTTGGCATTCAACTCGTCTTTAAGGTGTTGTGCCGGCCATCTCTATCTAAAGGTCAAACTCTTCTATAGCACTATGTTGCTTTGTTCAACATTAACTGTTCCAGCTGGTGTTTTATTGTTTTCATAAACAACCACGCGTAACTTCATACGACCCCCCTAAACGCATTCGATTTCAACAATATCTTCACGAACCAAATGCCGTGATTTTACCTGCTCGTTTGTTTGTCTAAATCTTCCTTAACAACTAGCTGGGGCTCATTGCTTTGCCCATTAATTAGCTTTAATTGTCACCATTTCTCATAGGTCAACTCCCAACATTATTCAGCCTTATCTGGTGCATTTTTCAGGTGATAATGGTTCCAGCTGCCACATCCTATTCTTCTGGTTCCTGCCCAAGGATCTTCTAAATTATCACCTTCATAAGAAATATGCAATAAAATTTGCATCCATTTGAAATAAGGAGATTTTTTATTTTTGTTTTTGGTTAATCAATTTCCAATGCCATGTTTTTTTGGCGGTAATCCAATCAGGGTGATTCACGCTGTGGATAATGGTTCCCACTCACGCCAATGGGGCGCAATCTCTTGAATGTTAGCATCCAATGCATAAGCATTAAGTTCAAAACGCACTTGGTCATTACCCTTACCTGTTGCACCGTGGCTAACAGCATCTGCACCAACTTCATTGGCAATTTCAACCAAGCGCTTAGAAATTAACGGACGAGCAATAGAAGTACCGAGTAAATATTCACCTTCATAAATAGCATTAGCTCGAAACATTGGAAAGACAAAATCACGCGCAAATTCTTCGCGTAAGTCTTCGATATAAATTTCTTTTACTCCTGCTGCCTCACCGCTTTTAACGCCTCGTGCAAGCTTCTACTTTCTTCACCCTGCCCAATTTTATCAGCAGTTAAAAATGTCAACTACTTCCTCATTTGTTAAGTGTCTTGTTGCCATTTTTGAACGATAATTGACTAAGTGGTCTTAATCCGCCTGAATAGGCAAGTACTATTTTGATTCATATATTTACCCTTTTATTTAATTTAAATTTTTATTTTTAACTAATAATAATTGATTGTGGCATTGATTTTAATACTTTCAAACAGTCCACTCTCCTATCCAATGTGTGCCCACAAGTTTTTACTTGACCACACACGCCAACGATTACCCCTTATATCAAAATTCTAATTTTTCCGCCTTGAACTTTTGCCTTTGATAAGACCAAAACGATGGGGTAATTTTATCTCCTTTTAATGTGACGAATCATTAGTAAAAAAAAATATTTTATTCCTAAAGGAATTATCAACTTCTGTAATCAATTTTTAAAAGATGGGCACTTCTTCTTTTACTGACTTTAGCGAATTACAGCTTGTGAAATATTTTTATTTTTTATGTGGCCATTATCGCAAATACAGTATTTACCAAAAATAAGCAATACAATAATTTAGAATTTAATTTAAAAAAATTTACAGTATTTATTGCTCATAAATAAATTAATTCCATATAAAATTATTTGTGTTCTTTTACTTTACTTATCCAGCTTTAATATTATGTTTGCAAACCTCTTCTTGGCCCCATTCTATCTCTCTTAATGAAAGTGCGTTCCTCGCTCAGAAATTCCCGCCAAACAAATGTTACCGGAAAATTTAACATCACCACTAATTAAATGGATGCCAGTTCAAATAATGGTCTACCTTTTAGATATTTAGACGATAAAAGCACAATGTTTTATCGGCTAACCCTTTTTAATAAACTTCTTACCCCCAATCAGGGTTATAAAATTGTTAAAAACATCTGGTACTTTTGGATTGACGCGTATTCAATAAGGTTGAGGCACATTGGCCAAGTTTCGTTCATCAATGATAATGACAAGCAAACATTAGTAAAATTAAATTTCATTTAGTTTTCTTCATCATTCAATTTTATGGCAGAAAACAACAACAACGTCCACAACTATCTCATAAAGATTCCCCATTGTGTTTTTGTCATCTCAGATTAAAGATTAGTATTTGCCAAAATTTTATTTTTGTTCAACTTTTATTTTTATACCTACTTTTCTTATAATAGGTCCAAAAAATTTCCTTTACCTTCGTTGATTGCCTTCTTGCTTTAGCAGAATAAGAATGTTGGCCCAAAAAAAATATGCCAGATTGATAATTCAACTTTAACGCCAAATTCCTTTAAAAATAACCTCAATTTATTGCCAAAAGAACTTTTATGTTGGGGGGGGGGGGACTGCGCCAAATCTTGTATAGCTGATTTTTGCATTTAATTGCAAAAAAATAAAAAAAAACCTTTTTTTTATCATTTTTTGGCACCAAATACCCACAGTGCTAAATAAAATACTCAAAATTATATTGTGACAATTGAGTTGCCTTTCTTGGCGCTAAGAGTTAATAATTGCTTTAATATTTTTATCTAAAAATTTTTTGTAATTATCCAATGAAAAGAACGCATTAATTTTTCTTTCGTAATTTAGATTAGTTTAGCAAAAATATGAATTTTCTGAAATTTTACTATATGGTTTTCTTCTATCAATTTAACAGATGTAATTTTTTTAAATTTTTTTACTATTCTGAATCATTGGTTTCTTAATCTTTTTGACTGTGTGCTTTTTATTAGAATTTAATATCTTGTTTTAAAAAAAAATTTTGCCGTATGTATGTCCTTGGCTAAGGGCCTTCTTATTGTACCAATACTTTGTTGCTTTTTATCAAATCTTGCTTCCAACTTGTGCACTAGAATGATAAATATACGCGCCACTAAAAATTAAAATAATTGCGCCTCAATATTTCCTTTTTTTAGCAAGCCATTAATGCCAACTTTAATTGCCTCAACATCCGTCTTTCTCATTTAAGTGACCTTGATAATTTTATATTATTGGCCAAAACTAAATTGTGCTTTTAGTTAAATTTTTGTTTTGCTGACTGCTGATACATCCTAATAACTGACTTGTAAGTAAATTTCTCTTGTCTTTCAAAGTAAATTAGCTAAATAATTTTATTGTGCTTCAGCATTTGATTTGTACTGCTGCAGGACTCATTACCAATATTTGCTGCATTGTCCAAATCTTTTATATTACAAACCTTATCCATTTTATTAGATAGTTTGCCTAATTCATTCTGAAGCAAATTGCGGCAAAATTCACAAATTTGCAGCTTTTTCATAACCAATATGAGCCTTGTGTAATTATTCAATTCCTATATTTTTTCATAGTGATGCAAATTATAGCTAAATTAGTATTGCCCGCAAAATTTTCCACAAACATTTGCCTGGCTGCTTTTTATACCAATAATGAGCTTGTGTATAATCATTCCTTTTCTTTTTCATAGTGATGGCATTCTAGCTAATTTGTATTGCGCATCCACAAAACTTGCTGTGCTGCTATACCAATAAAATGCCAACTTGATATCTGTGCACGTTAATACATGACGATACATTTTTGCCATGCTTAGTTTGCGGCCCCTTTTATCTCCACTCTTAGCCCTCTTATTCAATTGTGTTAAAATTTGTGTAGTTGGTAACACTTGCTTGGACTTACTTAATTTTTGTTTAACTATATTTTGCCCATCTGTAGGCTGTAAAAATTGCAAAGCCTGTGTGTTTAAACTTAAGAAAAAAAAAGAGAATAATAACATCATAATTTTTATTTTAACAGATTTGATAGTAATCTCTCTATACCAATGGCAACCCCTGAACATTGTGGTAAAGAATTTTGCAAACCTGAAAGAAAACATTCGTCAATATCAACTGGTGTTTTGCTTAAAATTGAACGTTTATTAATTTCACGCTGAAAGCATTTTTTATAATCCTCTTCATCTTGTAATTCGTCATAACCATTTGCCACCTCAACGCCAAACATATACATTTCAAATCGGCGTGCGACTTGTCTTTTCACTTTAGCTAAAGCAGATTGGCACTTAGGATAATCGTAAATAAAACAAAGTGGAAATGCTTCCAATTTTGGCTCACACAATGCAGTAAATAATAAAATTTGTAAATCTTCAATACACTCAAAATCACTGCACAAACCATAGGACTCAGCATTTTTTTTTAACACATCAAAATCCGTATTTAAAATATCAATATCAGTAAACTCACTGAATGCTTGCGCGTAAGACAAATACATTACTGGCTTAGTAAAGCTCAATGATTTAAGTAAATCTATAATATTATCCATCAACTTATGGATATCAAACCCTAAGCGATAATACTCCAACATCGTGAATTCGTTAAAATTTTGTATGCCCTGTTCATTGTCACGAAATACTTGGCACATCTGGTAAATATCTCCACTACCATTTGCCAACATTTTTTTCATTTCTAATTCAGGAGAAGTGTGTAAATATTTTACTTTAAGTCCGATATCTTTATTGATTTGTACTGCAATGCTATCAATATAAACATCAGTAGTTGGATAATTAAGTAGTTGTGTGGTTTGCACTTCAAGCAAACCGTGTTCATCAAAAAAATTGTCCGAATTGTTTTTATTAATTCGGCTTTAGCTTTGAGTGGGACTTTCCATGTGTTAATTGTTTAAATAAAATTCTTATTATTAGTAAATATTTGCTATATGTTCCGTATTAACTAACATAGAAATAGAATTTTATAATACAATTAAGTTCGTACTATCATTTTCGTTTATTCTTGTGTCAAAACTTTTACCTTATCACAACGCTAATAAGTGGTGGGAACTTGCATACTACACCAGTGTTCATCGTTGCTGGCTTACAACTGTGCCGGCAGTGTCGCATTGTAATCCTGGATCAGGTTTCCTACTCTACCTACAGAATAACATGATCTTGCGCGGTATTACTAAGATTGGGTTTTTTTTCAAAGGTGACTATTACATATATCTTGCTTACTAAAATAACCTCTAGAATCATCCCATAGATTGTATCGTCAATAGAGTATTGCTCAAACGAAATCTAATTCCAAAAAATTCCACGATTGCCAGCGTTATATAGTTTAATTGTAATTCTATATAATCCACATCAGAGCACCTCACTAAAGACCTCATCCTAGATTTGAAAGTACTCTCTAAAAGTCTTACCCGTAATTAAATCACTTTGAGTTTTACGCGATTAGATGCTTGCCATTTTGCACAGGTTTCGAATATCACATTTGTGTTATTCGAACAAGGGTTACCACCTAGTATTAACTTTAAGCCATTTTTGAATTGACTAGTAGAATAATTTGCCATTACTAAAAAAACTACAGTAAATAAAATATTTTATTTTACTTAAATCACGCCAGATTTTGTTTGTAAAATAATACTATGTTAAAAATAAAAGACATTAACTGCATCCAAGGAAATTCTCTCAAAAAACAACATTGACTGTGCAGAAAATGCCTTTCAAATTGGTATGTTAGACCCTTTTAAAACAGGAAATATCGTCCATGGCAAGGAATCTGGTTTTACTTTTATTGATTTATTCGCAGGCTTTCCTTATCAACCATTTTCTATTACAGGCCATAGACAGGGTTTTAATGATAAAAATGATAGAGGATATTTGTTTTTTAATATAGTTAAAATTCTTAAAGAAAAAAACAAAAGCCTTTATATTAGAGAATATAAAAAAATTTAAAGACTCATAATAAGGGCAATACAAACAAAATCATTTATAATAAATTTTGCTAAAATTGGTAGTTATGAAACATTTAAAAATATATATCTATAAAACCTATAATAAAAATTACTGATATAGAAATCTATAGAAGTGAATGTTACCTATTTTAAGTGTGACATTTTATTGACTAGTCCTTAATTTTGATTAAAAAAAATAAACATTATGCACATACATGAATACCAAGCTAAAACATTATTTAGTCAAAACAACATTAAAATACCTAAAAGTATTTTAATTTCAAATACAAAAGAGGTAAGCAATGCTTGCTTAGAATTAGGCGGCAGTACTTGGGTGGTAAAAGCACAAGTGCATGCAGGTGGCCGTGGCAAGGGTGGTGGTGTTATACTTTGTCGTTGTGTTAAAGAAGTAGAAAATACTTGTGAAAAATTACTTGGCTCACAACTCATCACCCCACAAACTGATGTTAACGGTTTGCCGATTAACCAGCTATTGATTGAAGTAGGACAAAATATTAAACAAGAGTTATATTTAGGTTTATTGGTAGATAGGCAAACACAAAAAATCACTGTTTTAGCATCTACCGAAGGTGGTATGGATATTGAAAAAGTTGCAAGTGAAACACCCAATAAAATCATTAAATTTGGCATTGACCCACTTAACATACTAAACAAACAAGACTGTAATTCTATTGCTAAACAACTTAATCTTGCAAATGCATTAGCTAAGCAATTTAATCAGACCTTACTTGGATTGTATAATATTTTTATTACTAAAGACGTTAGTTTAATTGAGATTAATCCCTTGGTTATCACGGCAAAAAACACTTTACTGGCGCTTGATAGTAAGATTGATTTTGATGATAATGCCTTGTATCGTCATGAAGATATTATGCAGTTGCGTGATATATCTCAAGAAGATAAAAAAGAAAATGAGGCTAGGCAATATCAGCTAAATTATATATCATTGAATGGCACAATTGGTTGTATGGTAAATGGTGCAGGATTAGCGATGGCAACAATGGATTTAATTGAACATCATGGCGGCTCTCCAGCTAATTTTTTAGATGTAGGTGGCGGCACGACTGCTGATAGGGTTGCTAAAGCCTTTGAATTGATTCAGACCGAAATAAATATAAAAGGCCTTTTAGTTAATATTTTTGGTGGTATCGTGCGTTGTGATTTGATTGCTGAGGGTATCTTGCAAGCAATTGAAAAAGTGGGATTAATATTGCCGATTGTTGTGCGCCTTGAAGGTACAAATGCTGCGCAAGGATTGGCATTATTAAGTAAATCTAAATACAATATTTACACTGAGAAAAATTTAACCCAAGCAGCGATTAAAATTGTGGAGTTGTCAGTATGAGTGTATTAATTAACAAAAATACCAAAGTTATCACTCAGGGCTTTACTGGTAAACAAGGCACTTTCCACTCAGAACAATCTATTGCTTATGGTACGCAGTTTGTTGGTGGCGTAACCCCTAGCAAAGGCGGACAAACACACCTAAATTTACCAGTATTTAACTCAGTTATTGAGGCAATGAATGAGACGAGTGCCGATGCTACTATGATTTATGTACCACCGCGTTTTGCTTATGCTTCAATTGTTGAAGCGATTGAAGCTGGAATACCTATAATTGCTTGTATCACCGAAGGCATACCAGTACAAGATATGCTTAAAGTTAAAGCTATTTTAAAAGGTTCAAACTCGACTTTAATTGGTCCAAACTGCCCTGGTGTGATTACACCAGATGAATGCAAATTGGGTATTATGCCAGGCAATATTCACCAAGTTGGTAGTGTTGGTGTGGTATCTCGTTCTGGCACACTGACTTATGAAGCAGTACATCAAACTACCCAAGTTGGACTCGGGCAAAGCACTTGTATTGGTATTGGTGGCGATCCTATTAGTGGGACAAATTTTATTGATTGTTTAGCGTTATTTGAAACTGATGAACAAACACAGTCTATTATTATGGTTGGTGAGATTGGTGGGTCAGCTGAAGAAGAAGCGGCAGAATATATTCAGTCTAATGTATCAAAACCTGTAGTGTCATATATCGCAGGACTCACCGCACCAAAAGGTAAGCGTATGGGGCATGCAGGCGCAGTAATTAGTGGTGCCTCAGGCAAAGCAAAAGATAAAATCAAAGCCTTAAAGAATGCAGGTGTGGTAATCTCACTAAGTCCTGCAACTATAGGCGAAACCTTGCTAAATGTTTTAAAATGAATAGGCCCATTGTTGCATTAGGTCTTGGCAAGTTAGGCAGTGTATTTACTCGTATCTTTTTAAAAAAATAACCCACCTGTTTACCCCCATTGTCACTAGAATCACTAATATCGATGAATTGTGCCCATCTATCGATCCTGAATTTATTTTAGTTTGTGCCTGTGAAAGAAGATTTACAATCAGAGCGTTAAAATCTATCCTTAAACAATAGAAAAATAGTGTGCCAATAATGCAAAATGAGTGATTGGCTAGTATACAATTTTATTAACCTAACAGTGTTTTTAGTGTGATTTAAAAAAAAAGGCATAGACACTAAAGCTTTAATATCCTCACCTATATTTGGGGTACTAAAACAGAAATTTTAACAGAGTTATTAATATTCCAGCACATACTGTTGCCGATGAAAATGAATTATTGTTTGAATTAGTGTTAAAAAATTTATATATTCTAACCACAAATATTGCGGGATTAACAATTGAACTAGACAGCGCAGTTGATGACCTACATAACAATCATCTTAAGCTAATGCATAATGTATTAAGCTATATTTTAAAACTGCAAAATGCACTGACTAACAAAACCTTTGATAAATATAAATTAGAACAAAAAATAATTAAAGCCTTTGAAAGTGATCTAAAGCACAAATGCATTTGTAGATTAGCTCATCAAAGACTGAAGCGAACACTGGAACTTGCAAATCAATTTCAACTTAATATTAAAAAAATCAATAACAGCCTGTAAAATTAATCTACAAATTCAATGCGCTCTTATAATTTTTTGATTGCATAATCAGCGCAAAATTCATATAAATCACCACCAGGAGCACCACTCACACCTATCGCGCCAATAACAGATCCGGCAATAGTAATTGGCATACCACCTTGCATAACAATTAAGCAATTTATATGGTTTAACTCTTGACGAATGTCTTCACGCGATGCTTTAAAGTCACCACTTTAGTACCAGATATAATCATCATATTTGCCTTACTTTGTGCAATCTCTAATGTAAAATTTAGCTGTTAAATCATCTCGAAGAGCAACACGCATATTACCGTATTTATCTACCACAACGGCTGAAACTTGATAACTCATTTCTTGATATTTTTTAATTGTCAATTATAGCTAAAATTCGGTTTGCTAAATCTTAAGTCCAATTTTATTCTTTTGTGTAATAGTATTCAAAACCGCTTGGCGATAGTGTTCTCTATAACAAACATCAACTTAAAAATATTTATTGATTCATAAACTTTTTATTCTATAAATCAATTAAAACACAAATTTTAATTGTTATAGAATAAAACGTTGACTAACAACAAGAATTAAATTAAGCCTAATATTTTAGTCATTTTTTTTTAATTTTATTTCTTAAAAATTTAACAAACTAAAAACTATGCATTATATTAATAGAAATATTTTATTTTAGCACCCAGGGTGGGGGGGGGGGGGGGGGGGGGGGGGGGGTGGGGGGGGGGGGGGGGGGGGGGGGGGGGGGGGGGGGGGGGGAAACCTTTTACCCTTACTTTTTACCAACCCTTACCTTTTAAAGTATTATTATTGTACGCACTTTCTGCAATTATTCACAATCAATATAAACTATTTACATGCGGGAATTGAGATGAAAACTTTTTATTAATTTTAAATTTTATGATTTAATACATGTTACAATTCTTGCTACTAAAAAAAACTAACAATGCCCCCTACTGTTGTTCTTTAAATTATCCAGTTATATTTTTTAATTGTATTCATAATTGATTCTTTAATTTGTAAAAAAAAATACTTCAAAACTAGGTAAATCTAACCGCCCATTTCTTTGCCCCCCCCACATTGACTCTTAGAAATAGCTATCTGTTTCAAAACGCGACATAATATACCAATGAACTTACGGCAATATGTTGCCAAAAGATGCAATATTAACCTTATATGCATCAAAATACTCTAATATTAACTTTTCAGTAACATCTATAATTCTAAATATTTCAGATTTTTCTGCTGCTGTACGCTAACTAAATTTCTTAACTTTTCTCTTAATAAAAACCTTAACCCAAAGAATTTAACTAGGTTCAATTTTTACAGTCATTAATGTATTTTCGTAAATCATAATTTATCCAAAAGCATTGCATCGCCATATGAAAAGAATCGATACTCTTTTCTTATGGCATACTGGTAAATTTCCATCATTCTTGCGCGTCCTATAAAAATCACTTTCTTAACAACCATTAGTAGAGATGACCTTTGGCGTTAGATTGGAAGTTAGTCACCATCCATATCTCACTACTTTAAATTATTCATAACCTGGATAAAATAAAAATTTTATTGGTTTCTTCTTCGTCTAGATTTAAGTTGGCTCAGATTTTTCGCCAAGCAGACTCCAAATATGAAACGAAACCTGTTGTTGTACCAATAGCAAATTCTCCGCCCACCACTTTTTTTTGTTTGATTAAATTTTATCAAACTGTAATCCTGGGAAATCTCATAATTAACTCACTGTGCATAGCATGGTCGTTTTAATTTTATTATCAGTTTGTTTTTATGGTTGAAAAGTGCCTCTGCACCTACGATGCAAAGTAATAAACATGCCGAACTACGCCTTTGTGTCTTTTAAAGAATCCAGTAAAAGCATCATCAAAATGTTAGTCCATTGCCGTAGGGAGCGGCAACTGCAACCGTCATGTTTGGCATTTATACGTTTGATAACGGCTTAAATCCTGTTCATCATCTACCACGCTCAATATATGGTTGGGTAAATGGAAATATGTCCTAATATTCTCTAACAATGCAAACAATGAAATTCTGTTGCAAATTCAAAGTGTTGTTAAAAACCACCGTTCTTCTTACTTATAAACTGTTTACTATTTCCACTATTTCTCAAGTGTAATCTTAACTACCAACAACATGGAGCTCTAGAGGCACGAATCATTAAGCCAACGGCATGTTTATCATTTAAGTAAGCGTTGTCACTCATATTTTTCAACCTTGCCACCTGATCTTTTATGCCCAAATAAAACGCGCTTGAAATAACGCGTTGTGTTCGGTTCATCACCCAATAAAATCACCCGATTGTAAAAAACAATCACCTATTTGCTTAAAAATTGTGGCATCTTTGATTTAGTTGATTTCTGTAATCAACCAACAGTCGTGAATTCTGTTCTTTTTTTTTATTTTTTTCCTGGTGATTGATGCAATCAGAGATTTGGTGTATATCAAAATCAAAATCACTTTAATTTCATTTTTTAAAGTATTGGGGAGGTATTAAAATAATTCTCTAAACACTTGGTAATTGTAGCGCTAATAAATAGCGCAGTCGGTTGTAATCGTAGCGCCAGTAAAAGCATCAAATGCCACCGCCCAACTTTTATGCTTAACCCCCACTTTGTTTTTTCTTATTTCATGTTAGACAAGAGAATAATCCCTTTGAATTGTTTAAATACTAATTTGATTTTTTAGTTTCTATTTTATCGGCCCAATTCCATGGAGATTTCTTTATGTGTAATAACGCGAAACGCCTAAGAGTTTTTTGTAATTATTCAACTTTCCAATGCCAGTCAATAGGAGGTATTTCCATTAAATAACCATTTAGGATAAACATGTTCAATTTATTCAAGTAAAGCATAAATATGATTATTTCTTCTTAGCAAGGTAAAACCACTAAGTGTTTGTTTAAATGTTATGCAGGTCAGGTTCTATTTAAAATTTTATATCTTGTAAAAATTTTATTATTCATTCCTAACCCTGGACCAACTCACCAAGACGCTTAAATCAATAATTGCTCTTCAATTATATTTAATTACGTTCTTTAGTAGGACGGTATTGCACTTTGGAGAAAATACCAAGGGAATACCACTTGAAAGTAAAAGTTAAAAATTAATAATAAAATTCCTGCTATGAATATGGGCTTTTTCTTATTCATTTGCCAAATACCTTAGGGCTGTGTGTAGTAATCAATCAATGGTACTGTAATATTTACCTAAAAGAATATGCGAAATGGCCAACTTAGACCATCTGGATAGCCACCAAAAGTACGATTAACCTACTAAATTAATATACCAAATAAGTAAAAACCATAAGTTCAAAACCGCCCTTTTGGAGGTGTTGGTTGCTAGCTGAAAACCTGGATCGGTAGCAATTAAAAAATTCAACCTAAACATTGTACCACCTTAATCATTTAGATGATTTTGCTCAGGTTAGAATAATTCATCGCTATCAATCCACACATTGATAATAAAAATGCAGTTAATATAATACCATATAAAAAAGCTGTTGGAATTTGCCTCAAAATAAAAGAAACTCGCCTAGCAAGTTGAGTTATAATCCGCCCAAATAAGAATCCTTATATTAATAATGTCCATTGTTTGAGCAACAGAATATGCGTTTAATTACTCTACATTTATTCTTGGCCTTAATGCTAGTTCGATTTTTTTACATTCAATCTAATCGTGTTGCGCCTCTTAAGTAGCAATCCTTTTAATCTAGGGTTGTTTTTGGTTAATATTTAAAAATTACATCATCAAATGCTTGACCAAAAAACAATTGACAAACTCAATTGCCCAAGTACTCATCTGCAATGGATAAGAAATTATTAGCAAAAAATGGCATAGCCTATCCATTGCTGGATTTGAAATTAAAAGGATTACTACCTAAACCACCCATACAACTGCTTGCCAAAAATTAATTGCAAAAATTCTTACGGCCAATGTCCACTATGCCTCCAAGGTGACGATTACTAGGAATAGAAATTTGCCAACAAGTATAGCCTAGTTAAAGCAGGCAGAGCCCATCTGAATTAGCCATGGTTTGAATTGGTAGTTTTGTGATTTTTGAAAAAAACTTTTTGAAAAAAATTGTTTTACTTACAATTTGCCAACTTATTCATTGCCAAATAATTTAATTTGCATAATAATGCCCCAGGCCCTAAGAAAAAAAATAAGTTTGCTCACCAATGCCTAGTTATAAGATGCAATAAATAACTTGGAGCGCATCAATTTGAGAGGTTGAGTCAAAACATTTTGTAATCATTTTTTTATTTTCCTTTTCCTTTTTTAGATCTTTCAAACCCTTACTATTGCTTGCTAATATTTTGTCTTTTTGAGCTTTATTCTTCTGGCCATTTTTTTTTTATTTTTTTAATTCGTTCTTTCTTTTTTGCCATCATTATTCGGTACGCTCTGTTTATTTCGCTCTATTCTATACTCTTTAAATTCAAATCTCTCTATAGCCTATATCTGGTTTTTTGTTGTTCTATTGTCGGTTTGTTTACTTTGGTAATGCCTTGGCAAAACGAAAAAATACTTAACCAATGGAATATTTTGACTAGGACAAAACTACATCAACAAAACTAACGACACTCGAAGCAATCTTTTAAATTTATAGTACCCATCGCCCACCTATCTATATTTCTCACTCTTTGCCATACCAAAAAAGCTGTTGTGGGTAATTAATTCCTACTGGACCAAATACTTTATTACACTGCCCACAGCGAATTGCAAGATTGTACAGCTTGATTTTGGCTTGGGTTAATATTATTAACAAAAATACAAAATTAGTAATTTTTACCAATTTGGGTACTTGTACGCTTGGCACGTCAAAACCCACCCATCATCATGCCACCAAATTCTGATTTATTGTGTGGGATTTGCTATTTGGCTTATATTGCATCACAACCACGATGCAAATGATGTGCTAGTCTTACCTCAAATTTAATTTCGGCGGCTCTTTCACAGCAGATCCAGTAATCCCGTCCAACAATACGTGAAACCAAAGGTTTGTTATAAATAACTGCATCATAAATTGCCTTAACTGTGGCAACATTTTGACATAGCACTCCATGATTCTGATGCAAATTCTTCCTGAGGGTTGGTATTTCAATACGAGCAATATCTTAAATTAATATTTTTTCCTCCCGCACCAGAGGTATACTTTACTGGAATTTGAACAATACTAATTATTATCATTATTCAATTAGGTCATTAATAATGAGTTGATACGCCTCTTGTTTATCATCTTCGAATGGCAATAATTGCTGTTATTATGAACCACATGCATACATCAAATACACCTCAAGTTTCCGCGAAAACATAATATCACTAGCGTTATTTCTTGCATTAAAGAAAACATCGTCACACAAAATGCTGCTGGTTTACACTTTCAGTAGCATTCACGAATTAAAGTATTCCACATCTTGTTGTATTAGATATTTTTGTATATGTTGGAATACCCCTTGACCCGCCCATTCCAATAACACCTGCACTTCATGAATTTTTTGGAATAAACTTTCGTCACAGGTGTTTTAATTTTAAAATTTTAAAATCTTGGTCATATTTTCCAATTCTCAATCCATTTATCCTTGCCATCCAGAATCCAATTCACTAATACCATATTCCTATTGAATACCAGAGGGGTGGGGGTGGAATTTAAGCGTTTTTTTATCAATAGCCGAAACTTACGCCATGAAATAGAGGCATGAATATTTGCTGAATACCTATTCCCAAGTGTTTTTGCAATTCCTTGTCCTGTTAGTACCTTATCGCCTATTTGTTACGCAAAGGAGTTGCCTCTCCGCCTCCAACTTTTTAGTTCGCAAAAGTAAATTAAATACTGCCTGCTCTGGCCGGACGGAACTTGTTTTAACTACTAGTTTTTTTATGCTAAAATGATGGACTATTAATCTATGTATTCCACCCTTTAAAAGGATAATTAATTAACCATGCATTAATCTTCTCTAAAATCTGGAATATAATTATTTTCCAAAGTTAATATTTATCTCCCTTGATTTAAATTATATAAGTTCACATGGGCATGCTGGGATATCAACAAATCACTCCCTAGTTATCATTCTGTATCTTAATTAATCCGTTGTCATTACCTTAGGGGCACCAACAAAAGCATCCACTGGACAGGCCTGAATACACAAAGTGCAGCCAATACAAAATTGCTCATCAACATAAACTACATGGTCATTTGCACTCTCTCCAAACTCCTTATTAAGTGGCAATGTTTCCACATTTAGTATCTGCGCCAAAGCATCTATGCCATCTTGCCCACCAGGTGGGCATTGATTAATTTGCGCCTCACCTTTAGTGATTGCTATCGCATAAGAGCGACACCCTGTAAAATCACACTGCCCGCATTGTGTTTGTGGCAAAATAGCATCAATTTGGTCAACTAATGGATTGCCATTAACTTTAAATTTAATCGCCACATAGCCTAAAATTAAACCCAATGCTGAGGCCAATACAGAAAAAATAATAGCAGGAATAAGCATTAAGCCAATCCACTAAAACCCATAAATGCCATTGACATTAGCCCTGCAGTAATAAGTGCAATTGGCACACCTTGAAAAGCTAAAGGCACATTTGCACTGTCAATGCGCTCACGAATTGTTGAAAACAACACTAACACAAAGGAAAAACCAATTGCCGCACCAAAACCATATACTATTGAGTCCAAAAATCCATTATTTTGATTAACATTCAGTAAAGCAACGCCTAGCACTGCACAATTTGTCGTAATCAATGGCAAGAATACACCTAAAGACTGATGCAAAACAGGGGAAGTTTTATTCACAATTAATTCTGTAAAACCAACCACACCTGCAATAGTCACAATAAATGCAATAGTACGTAAGTATTCCATATCAAGTGGAGTCAAGATATAAGTATTAATCAAATAACTGCTTACACTCGCTAAAGTCAATACAAAGGTAGTGGCGAAACCCATACCAATTGCAGTCTCAACTTTCTTTGACACTCCCATAAATGGACACAAACCCAAGAACTTTACTAAGACAAAATTGTTCACCAAAATAGTGCTAACAAGAATTATAATATATTCATTCATAAATAGTGATTTTAACTTAAAAATAACCTCAAAAGCCCAAACGAACTAATTAATAATAATGCTAAGCCAATCCACTTTTTAAACTGTTGATCGTTCACAATAATTTTATTATGTAATTTAAGGCCTACCATATGTCCAATCGCCGCCACAGGAATTAACAATATAGATAATTGCCAATCAATCATCACGTCCATTGCTACAAAAGTCAACATTTTTATACTACCACTAATATAAACCACAATACAAATAAAGTATTACGTAGATATTGTCTCACAACATGGCGCATAAATACCGTAACTATAAGTGGCGCACCAGTAAGTGAAATACCTGCTACATAACCACCAATAATCAATAATAATTTATCCACCCAAGGACTATGTGAAGTAATTTTTTGATTAAAAATCCAAATAATTGCATAAAAAATTGTAACTGAATAAATAAAATACAATCTCACCTATATAGATAAGTCAATCAATAACAAAATACCCCAACTAAAGTCGG
Organism: Conchocele bisecta; assembly: GCA_029237695.1. Taxonomy (NCBI): domain Eukaryota; kingdom Metazoa; phylum Mollusca; class Bivalvia; order Lucinida; family Thyasiridae; genus Conchocele; species Conchocele bisecta. Next base: position 134,963 of record JAQRGA010000032.1, on the reverse strand, counting down.
TGGGATATTCCACGCAACACACCTTTTAAATATCTCCCAATTTCATTTCTCTTCTAATTGACTTTTGATAATATAAGTGATGAAAATAAACAACAAATGAATGCGATAAATGGTAACCAATAAACCGGGACTCCCCAACTAAATAACATCATCGGCAAGCCAACGACTGCGCCACCAAACCCCAAGGCCTGTGCGCACAATTCTGTCCACATAAATATCTAGCGAGTCATTAATAAATCAACGAGATCATTATTAAATCAAAGTTTGAGAATCCACTACAAAATGACCAATTGGCTTTGCTTTAATCTTGCTTTTATTGAATAATTGATTAATTTTCTACCACCGTTGCTTATTTAATTTTAAATTATGGTGAATACTTTTTCCACCTAAATATTAAGTAAAAATCTAAATTCTATCTTAAAGCAAATAAAATTTTGTCATTTTTATAAGATTTATTTTTAATAACTTATATAAAATTGGTTGCTCTTATATTAATAGTTAAATACAAAAATAAAATGATAAATTATAGAGAAGCAATAATATCAGATGCAAAAGCAGCATGTTTGGTATTAGTTGAATCAATCAATGAAATATGTGCTCCTTTCTATGACTACGATGAACAAATTATCTCTGAATGGCTCAAAAATAAAACACCATCCAATGTTGCAAAATGGATTGAGTCCAAAAATACTTTTTGTGTTGTAGTTAAAGAAAAAAATATAGTAGGGTTTTCATGTATTTCAGGTCAAGAAATTATGCTTCTTTATGTCACTCCTGAAGTACTTCATAAAGGTGTTGGTAAAAAAATGTTAAGCATTTTAGAAAACCATGCCTTATTATCAGGTATTCATAAGATTACTACAACAAGCAGCCTTCCTGCAAAGAGTTTTTATAAAAGAAATGGTTATGTAAAAAATGAAATGCCTGGGTATGTTAGTCAAATTTTAGGAGACTTTCCTTTGATAAAAATACATATAATAATTCTATTCAGCATACTCCCTTTAGAAACACATCAGTTATATTTAAGTATTATCGCAATACATTAGCTAGTTTTTCTGCACTTTGTTGAGCGACTTGAATATCTTCTGCTTCTACCATTACCCGAATTACTGGTTCTGTACCTGAGGCACGAATTAATGTCCTGCCTGCTTCACCTAGAAATTTTTCTACTTCAAGTTGTGTTTTTTGCAAGACTTGATGTTGTGACAATTCAACATTTTTTTTAGCCTTAACATTGATTAATACCTGCGAGTATTTTTTCACCTCAGACTTTAATTCATTTAATGTCTTACCACTTTTAACAAGCACTTCCAATACTTGCAAGGCAGCAATAATACCGTCACCTGAAGTGTTTTGATCAAGGCAAATAATATGTCCTGAACCTTCTCCGCCTAAAATAGCGTTATTTTTTTTCATTTGCTTTATAATAAATCTATCGCCCACATCAGCTTCAATAAAATTAATACCTAAATTTTTATACCCATGACGCACGCCAAGATTTGTCATTTTAGTACCTACTACTGTGTTATTTTTGAGTCTATTTTGTGCTTGCCATGCTTTGGCAATAACAAACACTAAATCGTCACCATCAATCAATTCTCCCTTACTATCCACCATCATTAAACGGTCACCATCACCATCAAAAGCAATACCTAAATCAGCTTGATTCTCAAGCACAGTTCGTCGTAGACTGTGAGTATTAGTAGCGCCGCAATCAAGATTGATATTAAAGCCATCAGGATGATTATGTATTAGTGTAGTATTAGCGCCTAACTCAGAAAACACATCTTTTGCAATATGATAAGTAGCGCCATTCGCACAATCAATCACAATATCGAGGCTAGATAAATCAATATTTTTATCAAGTGTATGCTTGCAAAAATCAATATAACGACCTAAAGATTGCTTGTGGCGAATAGCTTTACCAATGTTCTCACTGGTAACGCTAACCATAGTCTCTCTTAAGCGCCTTTCAATATCTCTTTGGTCTTGTTCGTTAAATTTAAAACCCTTATTAGAAAAAAACTTAACCCCATTGTCTTGGAAATGATTGTGCGATGCGCTAATAACTACACCAGCTGTAGCTCCATAAGTTTGTGTGAGATATGCAATAGCAGGAGTTGGCATTGGACCCAATAAACCAACATCTACGCCAGCAGATAGAAAGCCTGCTTCAAGCGCAGATTCAAATAAATACCCTGAAATACGAGTGTCTTTACCAATAATAACGCTGGAATTTTTATTTTTTTGTGCCAAAATAGAGCCAACTGACCAACCTAATTTCAAAAAGAAATCTGCTGTGATTGGCTCTATGCCTACCTTACCTCGTATCCCATCTGTTCCAAAATAATTACTCAATTCACACTCCCTAAAACCATTAACGCATCTTTAGTTTCTCTCACATCATGTACGCGTACGATATCTGCACCATTTTGAACAGCTATTATAGCCCCCACAACACTACCTGTCACCCTTTCATTTACATCCCTATCATTAAGCATTTGCCCAATCATAGTTTTACGTGATATCCCTGCTAACAATGGTAAGCCAAAACTTTTAAATTCATCGAAACGACGCAGAATTTCTAAATTATGCTCATAAGTCTTACCAAAACCAAAACCTGGGTCTAAGATAAGTTTGCTCTCGTTGATGCCTGTACTAATACATGCTTCTATTTTATCTGCAAAAAAGTGCTTAATATTTTCTATAATATCACTATACATAGGATTGGATTGCATATTTTTTGGCACGCCTTGCATATGTACCAAACATACATCAACGCACAACTCACTCGCTACTTCTAACGCACCATTTACACTCAAAGCACAAACATCATTAATCATACTAGCACCTGATTTAATAGCTTGTATCATTACCTCTGGCTTTGAAGTATCGATTGATATTGGTATATCGGTAATTTTAGCAAGTATCTCAATCACAGGGATAATGCGTTTCAGTTCATCTTTAAGAGAAACTCTATCAGCATATGGACGCGTAGACTCACCACCAATATCAATAATGTCAACACCTTGTGCAATCATATATTGTGCACTATGAACTGCATCAGAAATATCAAAACACTGACCGCCATCAGAAAATGAATCAGGCGTTACATTTAATACGCCCATAATTTTTGCAGTCATAATAGCAAAGGCAAGATGTCCTATTTAGGCTATTTGTTCTTTGTCACCGACACTTAATGGCTTTTTATTAGAACAGTCGTCTATATCTTTTGATACATCAACTACGCCTTTTCCTAGCTCAGTAGAAGTAACATCAGAGTCAATAATAGCTGCTGCTTCACGCATTGGCTTTCTTTCCATTAAATCGTCAATTTGGTCCTTATCAATAGTTTCGAACTCTATCAATGCCTTTGCCATTGTATGTAGGATATCAATATTTTCTTGTAATATTTTTTCTGCAACTACATAATTATTATCAATAATTTGACGAATTTCAATATCAATCTTTTTGAAAGTTTCTTCTGAAATATGCTTATGTTTAGTAACTTGCTTACCTAAAAATACTTCACCATCATCTTCACCATACGCCAAAGGACCTAAGGTGTCTGACATGCCCCATTGTTTAACCATTTTATGTGCAATTTCAGTGGCGCGTTCAATGTCGTTACTAGCTCCTGTAGTTACCGCATCGTCACCATAAATCAAGCTCTCGGAAATACGTCCCCCAAATAATGATGATATTTGAGAGTTTAGCTTGAGTTTAGATATGCTATAATTATCCTTTTCTGGTAAAAACATTGTCACACCTAACGCACGACCTCTTGGGATAATGCTAACCTTATAAACAGGATCATGCTTTGGCACTAACCGGCCAACAATCGCATGTCCTGCCTCATGGTAAGCCGTCATTTCTTTTTCAGCGTCATCCATAACCATGCTTTTTCGTTCAGACCCCATCATAATTTTATCTTTAGCTTTTTCAAACTCTTGCATGCCAACTAATTTTTTATTTTTACCTGCAGTAATCAATGCAGCCTCATTGCACAAGTTTGCTAAATCTGCACCTGAAAACCCTGGTGTGCCCTTAGCGATATTAATAGATTTAACATTTTTTGCAATCGGTAATTTTTGCATATGCACTTTTAAAATTGCGTCTCTGCCATTAATATCTGGTAAGCCAACCATGACCTGACGATCAAATCTCCCTGGTCTGAGTAACGCAGAATCCAATATATCTGGACGGTTAGTTGCAGCTATAACAATAACACCCTCAGAGCCCTCAAAACCATCCATTTCAACCAACATTTGATTCAACGTTTGTTCACGTTCATCATGACCGCCGCCCATGCCAGCGCCACGCTGACGACCAACCGCATCAATCTCATCAATAAAAATAATACAAGGTGCATTTTTTTTAGCTTGTTCAAACATATCTCGTACACGAGATGCTCCAACGCCAACAAACATTTCAACAAAATCAGATCCAGAAATGAAAAAGAATGGCACTTGTGCCTCTCCTGCAATGGCTTTTGCCAATAGTGTTTTACCTGTACCTGGCGGTCCAACTAAAAGCACTCCTTTAGGAATTTTTCCACCAACTTTGGTAAATTTACCAGGGTCAGATAAGAAATCAACTAGTTCTGACACATCTTCTTTAGCTTCCTCCACTCCAGCTACATCTTTAAAAGTAATATTAGACTCATCCTTACTAATCAATCTTGCTTTAGACTTACCAAAACTCATTGGATTTTTACCACCCATACCGCCAGCACCCTTCATAGTATAAAGAATTACACCGATCAATAATAAAATTGGCGCCACTGAAATAACTAACTGCTTAAAAAATCCATCTTTTTCAGGTGGTTTAGCAACTACATCCACGCCGTTGTTTAACAAATCACCCATCAACCCTAAGTCTCTAGCACTATAAGTGCTAAATTGTTCACCGCCTGCACCAACACCAGTGATATTATTGCCTGAAATAGTAACACTAGAAACATCACCCTGCTTAACGTTTTGGATAAATTGAGAATAAGTAATCTTATTTTTATCATCGCCCATTTCAAACTGGTTAAAAAGTGAGGTTAAAGAAATACCTAGAACCAACCAAAATAATAAATTTTTAAACATAATATAAAATTAATAAAAATAAAAATAAAAATATTCTAACATATATATTTTATATAGAGATAATATAGTAGTTTTTCAAGGAAATTAACAAAAAAATATAAATTCTGTCATAATCAACATTTCAACTAATTCGATAAACAAAATTATGTTAAAAATCAACTTACTTTCTATTATCCTTATTTTTAGTTTATTAAGTGCTTGTAATTTTCACATATCTGAAAATAGTGCTCCAATCAATGTATCGGTGATGGGTAATACAAATAGCATATTTGTCACTGAACTTAAAAAACATCTTAGTGTAAATACAAAATCATCTTTACATATTGAAATTGGCAATGAAGTGCAAAGAAACCAAACTATTGCTTATAGAAAAGACGGCGGTTCAAGCAGTTACATGCTAACACTTAATGTGCCAATCAAAATATTGCGCGGTCAAAAAATATTATTATTAAAAAACTTAACAGCTAGTACAACCATTAAAGAAATGACATTATCGCAAGCCGATACATTACAAATTAAGTACAGTTTTTCTCAACTTCGAAAAACTGTTATTACAAAGTTAATGAGAATATTAACGCGTCTAAATGCGAATTAGGCCTGAACAACTAAGCAGGACGCTAGCCAAACAACTAGATTCAATTTATTTTGTTTTTGGCCCAGAACTTTTATTAGTAGAACAAAGTCTAACATATATTAAAAATACTGCAAAATCACAAGGTTTTGACGAACACGTCAATTTTGAAATTAATGGTAATTTTGATTGGAGTAAAATTACAGCAGAGTTATCTGCAACTTCATTATTCTCATCAAAACGTATTATTGAATGTCGCTTAAAAACTGGAAAAATTGGCGTCAAAGGCTCAAAAGCACTCACTGAAATTGCCGCAAATATAAATGATGATATTCTATTTATTGTCTCTACAAGCAAACTTGACAAACCTCAACAAAAAAGTAAATGGTTTAAAATGCTGGAAACAAATGGCAATATCGTGCAGGTTTGGGAGGTACAACGAGACCATCTTGTTGGCTGGATTGCTAACCATATGACAGAATTAGGGCTCGAAGCTAACCCAAAGATTACAGAAAACATTGCCCACTATACCGAAGGCAATTTATTGGCATCTATGCAAGAAATCCAGAAATTAAAAATAGCTTACCCAGATGGTAATATTGATATTAAATATTACACACAACAACTTACTCAACAGTCACAATACACCGTATATAATCTCATTGACTCGGCGCTAATAGGTGATAGCAACCAAATGCTTAAAATTTATAATTTAATGATTTATGAAACAGCAATGCCGATTATACTGAGTGGCTCTCTCTATCGAGAAATTAAATCAATCATCAATATGGCAATCGAATTACAACAAGTCAAACAAGTCAGCATTGTGATGAATAATCACATGGTATGGAAAAGCAAACAAGCAACCATTAGCAAAGTGCTAAAACGCCTGTCTTACCAACATTTACAAAAAATATTACTATTACTCGGACGTATTGACCGTTCAATCAAAGGAGTGGATAATCTAAATATTATTGACGAACTACGTATATTGTTACTAAATTTAGCAGGGAAAACATCATGGGATCAATAACTGATTTAATTACCACACTCGGTCAAAATGCACGCACCGCAACAAAAGTGCTTCGTAACGCAACCACGCAGCAAAAAAATAATGCCATAAATAATATTGCTTCACAAATTGACAAAAACCGCAAAGATATTTTGAGTGCTAACCGTAAAGACTTAAATCAAGGTAAGAATAACGAGTTGAGTATAGCGCTATTAGATAGATTAATGCTGAACAATGATCGTCTAAACAGCATTATCGAAAGTATTAAGCAAATCATCGATCTACCTGATTTAATTGGGGAAATTACTGACCTCAAATTTCGCCCAAGTGGTATTCAAGTAGGAAAAATGCGTGTGCCACTTGGAGTGATAGGTATTATTTATGAATCTCGCCCAAATGTAACAATTGATGCAGCAGTGCTTTGCCTTAAATCAGGTAATGGCGCGATTCTGCGTGGTGGTTCAGAGGCAATTCACTCTAACTTTGAGCTTTATAAATGTATTAAACAAGGTTTAATTAATGCAGATTTAAGCCCCTTGTCTGTACAATTCATTAATACAACCGACCGTAAAGCAATTACTGAATTGGTTAAAGCTAAGGATTATGTTGATGCCATTATTCCACGAGGTGGAAAAGGCTTAGTTGAAATAATTAGTGACAATGCAAAGATGCCAGTAATCAAACACTTACATGGCATTTGTCACACTTATATTGACAAAGATGCAGATACAAGAAAAGCTATCAATATTGCCTTTAATGGTAAAACACATCGCTATGGATTATGTAATACTACAGAAACTTTATTAGTACATGCTTCTGCAGTTGGTCGTGTGATGCCTGAGCTAATCGCAGAATTTGTTGCTAAAGGCGTAGAACTTAGGGGTTGCGAACAGACAAAAAAGCTATCAAAACAAATCAAAAAAGCTACTGATAAAGATTGGGATACAGAATATCTTGATGCAATTTTATCAATTCGTATTGTCAACTCAATGTCTGATGCTATAGACCATATTGAAAAACACAGCTCAGGTCATACCGAAGCCATAGTGAGTGAAAACTACACATCCATACGACGCTTTATAAGAGAAGTGGATTCATCTTCAGTAATGGTTAACGCTTCAACAAGCTTTGCTGATGGCTTTGAATATGGGTTAGGTGCAGAAATTGGCATAAGTACTGACAAATTTCATGTACGTGGGCCTGTTGGCTTAGAGGGACTAACCTCACAAAAATACATCATCCTTGGTGATGGACATATTCGCTCTTAAAATAAAATGAATATAGAACAAACATTAACTATCTTTCAACAAGGTACAGATGAAATTTTGCCACTTAATGAATTAAAAGACAAATTAAAACGCAAAAAATATCTAAAAATTAAAGCTGGATTTGACCCAACAGCACCTGACTTACATCTAGGACATACAGTTTTAATCAATAAACTAAAACAACTACAAGATTTAGGGCATGAAATCCAATTTTTGGTCGGTGACTTCACTGCAATGATTGGCGACCCAACTGGAAAGAGTAAATCTCGCCCACCACTCTCAAGAGAGAAAATACAAGAAAATGCTAAAAGTTACACTACACAAGTTTTTAAAATTCTGGATGAGAAGAAAACCAAAGTCATATTTAATTCGCAGTGGATGGATAAGTTAACATCTATGAAATTTATTCAATTAGCATCAAAAAGAACAGTTGCTAGAATGCTTGAACGCAATGATTTTAAGGCTCGCTATAAAAACGATGATGATATTGCTATCCATGAATTTTTATATCCACTTGTTCAAGGATATGATTCTGTTGTGCTTGAAAGTGACATTGAGATTGGTGGAACAGACCAAAAGTTTAATCTATTAATGGGTAGAGAATTACAAAAACGTTATAATAAAGAACAGCAAGTCATTCTCACTATGCCTATTTTAGAGGGTCTGGATGGCGTACAAAAAATGTCAAAATCATTAAACAACTATATCGGCATTAATGACAGTCCTGATAATATGTTTGGCAAAATTATGTCAATCTCAGATAATTTGATGTGGCACTATTTTGAATTACTTAGTTTTGAAAGTATAGAGACTATAGCCAACTTAAAACAAGAAATAAAACAAGGTAAAAATCCAAGAGACATTAAATTTATCCTAGCTAATAAAATTATTACTCGTTTTTATAATGCTGAATTTTCTAAACAAGCGCAACAAAACTTCATTAATCGTTTTTCTAAAAACCAAATCCCTAATGATATGGCAGAATTCACTTTTGATACAGGAATCAAAATTGCCAATTTATTCAAAGACGCAGGGCTCTGTCCTAGCACTTCAAACGCCTATCAAATGATCAAACAAGGTGCCGCTAAAATAAACAGCAAAAAAATTACTGACAGGAATTTAGTGCCAGAAATTGGGCACAAAAGTCTATCAAGTTGGTAAGCGCAAATTTGCAAGAGTAACAATCAAATAAAAAAAATGTTATAATGTTTTACAAAGGTTTTTTACTGTGGCTCAATATATCTCTTAAATTGTGATATATTTGACTGATGTAATAAATCCTTAATTTGGGGATGACATGGCTTCGACGAGGAGTTGGATCTCAAAGATGCATGCCGAGAATGAGAATAACTCGTAAAAATTTCTTAAAAAAGATAGTTGCAAATAAAAACAACTACGCTCTAGCTGCATAGCTAGCCGCTTCCCTGGAATCGTCTGTGTTTCTTGGATAGCGGTCGATTACAGACTCGCTAGGATTATTTTTTCAGGATAATTCGGTTAAAACTTACTGGGATCGCACTTGCAGTCCCTGATGGTCGGGTGGCAAGTTGCTAACTATAATAGACCAAGCTAAGCATGTAGACTCTTTGTTTGAAAGTTTTCGGACGCGAGTTCAATTCTCGCCATCTCCACCAAATTCATATATTTTTAATACTCAAAATACCTATTGGTTCCTTTTAAGGAAGTATTTTGACGCATTATTTAAATATCATAAATTGGATTTAAAGTGAGAAATTATAAATCAACAAAAATTGCATTTAGAAGCTTTGCATTGCTGCCTATCAATAGAGCTTTTTCTAATTAGAGGTGTGGTGTTGGTCTAAGGACAATCTTGAATAACCTAAAGCCATGTTTGATAAGATATTTGTTCTTAGCTCTGACAAACTTACGACATCGAAAATAAAAAGCGTCATCTTGTTACTGTAAAAGCTTTGGATTATATGGTGCTTTTTTTATTAATTCAATCATAAAAGATAATCAATATTTTTAATAAAAAATAGATTCCTTTATCTTATACAGCGTTTTTATAGATGGAATTGTACAACTCTCTTATTACATTTTTTAGATTTGTACCTTTGTTAGCCAGACTCATTCTTGCCAAGCCTAACAAAGATGTGGCTCAAAGATTTTATTTTAAATAGTTATTGAAGATTGGCAGTATTACAAGGAATTTTGCCAATCTTCTGAATAAAATAAAATTGGCGAATCTTCGCTCTCAAAAGTCTCAATTGACCAAGTGTCTGGTCGCTCAAAAATAGTAGATAGTAGTTGGTCATTCAATAGATGCCCAGTCTTGTAACCTTCATAATGCCCAATTAAGTTAGCACCCAATAAATATAAGTCACCGACAATATCTAAAATTTTATGCTTTACAAATTCATTCTCATAGCGCATACCATCTTCATTTAATACATCATCATCGCTTAGTGCAATTGCATTATCCATACTTGCTCCAAGCGCCAAATTATTTTCTTGCATACTTTTTACATCACGCATATAGCCAAAAGTTCTAGCTCTAGATATTTCTTTAAGATAAGACTTCTGCGCAAAATCAATACTGAGATTTTGCCCACTTTCCTTAACTTTTTTATGATTAAAATCAATCTCAAGTGTTACTTTAAAGCCATCGTAAGGGGTTACTTGTGCCCAAGAATCATTATTTTCTACACGGATAGTATCATTAATCACAAAAAAATTTTTATGTGCATCCTGTTCTTCAATGCCAGCTGATTGTACTAAGAAAATAAATGGCGCTGACGAGCCATCCATAATTGGTACTTCAAACGAATCTAATTCTACCAATACATTATCAATGCCTAATGCTGAAAATGCACTCATTAAGTGCTCAATAGTTGAAATCTTAACGCCTTTATTTTCAATACTAGTTGATAAAATTGCTTCGTTCACAAAGGCATTATGCGCTCGAATCAATTTTCCACCTACGTCCAGTCGCCTAAACACCACACCATGGTCAATCTCTGCTGGAATAAGCGTCATATTAATCATAACGCCGCTATGAATGCCAATACCTCGCGCTTTTATAGCTTTTTTTATTGTTCTTTGTTTGATCATATTTATAAAAGTTTGAAGTTTTTTATAAAACCCATTTTACTCAAAAAACTGTTTTTATTACTAGACTCTTGCTTAGAATCAAAATCATCAATCTCAAATAATAACAAACCTAAGGCACAAGCATACTCTGGACTTAGCCACTCATACTTTGCGCTAATGAGATCGGTGTTAATGCGCCCTACTTTGACTTTCTTTTTATAAAGACTACGCATTAACTTATCACAATCTATCATTTTCGCACCACCACCAACTAAAACAAATCCTGATTTAAGAGAACGATATAAATTTTGATTGTTTAATTTTACTCTGATCAATTTGAATAGCTCTAAGTAAGATTCTATTATTACTTCACTTAGAGATTCGTGGGATAGATAATAATAATTTGAATCATCTATTTGCTGAAACTTAATAAGTGTATCATCGCCAAATTTAATTTGTGCCTGTCCATATTCTATTTTTAAACGCTCTGCCTCTTGGAAAGAAGTGTTGAATGCTTCAGAGATATCTTGAGTCACTTGTTTTACTCCAAACTGAATAACGCTACTATAAAAAATACCGCCATTCTTAAATACAGATAAATCAGTCACGCCTGAGCCAATATCAACCAAGCAAACACCTTTGTCTTTCTCATCTTGAGTCAAACAAGGCTCACTACTTGCTATTGAATTTGGCACAATATTAGACAAACCCAAATCACTCCAGTGAATGCTATGTTCAATTGCTTCCACATGATGATTAGATGCAGTAACAATATGCATACTATACCTAAGTTATCCGCTTTTTTACCAACTGGTTGATTAATAGATTCAGGGTTTGTATCCAAAGTATAATGATGTATTATATTGTTAATAGCCTGATAATTTACTGGCATCTTTACCATTGACTCAATAATTTTAACAACAGTGTCTATATCTGAGTGTCTAACTCTACTAGAGGGTACATGCGTATGGGCACTTTGATTAAACACTTTAATATTTGGGTCTGAAATATTAACACTTACATTTTGAAAATCTGTACCATAATCTTTAAAAATTTTCTTTTTAATCTTTTTAATGACTTTTGCAATTTTTTTGGCATTTTCAACAACGCCGCATCTAACGCCATCAGAATTATATTCCGCATAGCCAAAAACTTCTACTCTATTATTTTTAAACTCTGCAAGAAGAGCAACAATCTTGCTGCTACCAATATCAACACTTGCAATAAAATTGCTATCAGACATTTTGCAAGCCCATTTTTAATCTACGAAATTCAACCATTTATACAAATGCTCCAATTCAACCACTTTGCCACTGAGTAACTGTCTAATTTTTTAGCATCAGGGATGAGCGTTATACAAACCCAAAATATGCCTAGTCATTGAGCGAATTGGCACCCCTTGCTTATTCTGTTTTTTTATATATTCAATAAATTGTAATAATACTTGTTCACGTGACGATGTATCCAGAGTTTTATGATAAATTTTTTCATCTACTTCGTTGAGTAAATACGGCTTATGATATACTGATCTACCTAGCATCACACTATCGACAAATTGCAGATGCACAATAGCATCATCGACACTCATAATACCGCCGTTAATAGCGATAATAAGATGAGGAAAATCTTTTTTAATCTGATACACCCACTCATAATTTAGTGATGGCACTTTGCGATTTTCTTTTTGGCTTCTCCTTGTTTTAGCCAACGCCCTTTCTTGCATGAATAAAAAAACAAAATTTTCCCCCCCCCCCCTACAACCTGCATTTTTCTACTTGTGAAATAAAGTGGGATAATTCCTCATAAACTTTCCATATCATCCACGCCAATTAACGTCGATTTTTAACTTACTTCTGGTATATTACTTACCTGATGCATTCGCATGAAACGCATGTGTGCCACACCACCTCTGGCGTTTGCATTAAACAAGATGCGCCAAAACTTCCTAAGTTGTACTTTGTTGGATGGCAACAACCAAATTAATATTTACACTCATCATTTTCTACTTGTGAAATAAAGCTGGATAATTCCTCATAACTTTCCATATCATCCACGCCAATACGTGATTTTACACTTACTGGTATATTACTTACCTGATGCATCGCATCAACGCAGTGTGCCACCACCTCTGGCGTTTGCATTAAACATGCGCCAAAACTTCCTAAGTGTACTTTGTTGGATGGACAACCAACATTAATATTTACCTCATCATATCCCCACTGTTGGGCAATCTTAGCACACTGCGCCATCTCACCTGGTTCACTACCACCTAATTGCAGTACTATCGGATGCTCTGCCATATCAAAATCCAATAGGCTATTTTTATCCCCATTAAGAATTGCCTTAGTCGTCACCATCTCGCTCCACAATTGCGTCTCTTTTGACAATAAACGATGAAAATATCGACAATGCCTATCAGTTAAATCCATCATCGGCGCTACTGAAAATTTATGCATTATTTTGTAAGTTTTTCTTCACCTTTGACAATCTTACTAAATTCACAAATATGAAGTTCATGTTGCATAAATACTGATAAATAACTTAGTTTTTAATTTTTCTATATTATTTTTTAATGAATGTCTTTGTTAAACTAGCCACAAAGTTTTTGTTTATTTTATATAAAAATTATCGCCACTTAAAGCTAGATTTATTTTTTAAAATAATCATATATTTAATAAATTAAAAGAATTTTCGATAACTCTTTTAAGTATATTTCGTGAAAAAAAATCCATTTTTACTAATTCTATTTTTTTATCAACAGCCTTTGGTGTTGGTCACTAATGAATCATGGAAATGTAAAGATACTTTTCTTGTTTTTGATCGGTACAGCATAGGCGGTGTCTATAAATTACTGCCATTTTTTTTGTTATTATTTTTTACCTAAACCTGGTATTTATTCTGCGCCTATGGTTAAAACAAGATAAAACTTTGCCATTATCATCTAATTTTGTTGTTTTATTGCCTTAATTTTTATTTTTTGGATACTTTAGACGGTAGATTTTACTTATGTTACTGACAATGGTTTTTCGTGTGATTATTAATTAGATTTGGTTTACACTAATATTGTCAGCAATTAATAGCTTACGTTATTCTTTTCCTTTAAATTTTTAATTAATTCAATTTAGGTAGTTTTTGTATTGTTAAACGCCCCAAATATGCTTGTATTGGTTAATTTACACTTAAATCTTTAAATAATGTAAAGATTGCTTTAAAAACTCTTGTTTTCTTAATTTTTATGTAGCGCCTCTTTCATGTTTTTATGATTAATATTAAACTGGATCGTAATCCTAATTTTAATTGAAAATAAATTCTTTTAATTTCGAAAAAACAAAATTTTACTTTTTCGGCTTGTTAGTGTAGCTAATTATTAGGATTTTAGCAGCAATATTAATATGGCGCAGGATTTTGAATAACGTAATTTTTGTAACATTGATCTAAATTGAAATAATGGGGTGCAGGCTCGTATTTGGTAAGCTTTAATATTATGACATGCTGGTGATATGCGCATCTGTTAATGCAATTACCTTTTTGATTGTTTCGCATTTCGTTAATAAGTTTTTTTTTAGCACCTTGGGGCCAAAGTATATATCCCGCAAGCCACCTGTGTTCTATCTTTGGTAGAGCCTAAAAAATTCTTGAATCACAGGCAATTTTTACCTTTTAACCTGTCTTTAGCGATGAATTTTTTTTCTGACTCCTATTTTCAAAGTTGACTAAATCCATGCCGCTTCTTGTAAAAAATGACTTACAAGTAAATTTTGGCGTACGCATTTTTGATAACAAACGCATCGTTTCTTTCTAATATTAAAGCTGGATTGGTTGATTAGTTTGAATTAAATTTTTATCCGTCAAAGCACGGCGAGTGAGAATAATAACACGCTACTTCTGTGTTTCTTAAAGAACGTTGCCAGTCTTTAGCGTGTTTTTTATAGATTGTTGTGTTTATGTCATTAATTGAAATCGCATCTAAGAACTCAAAGTCTAATTTGAGTTTATTCATCTGAGTTTGTTGGAAATCGCGACGTTGTGTGGAATTTGGCAGACTAATGATTAGAGTTCTCATTCTCACCACCAAGCTGTTTTCTATCACGGGTGGTTGTGTCTGTCTTTTGTACGTTTATAAACGGTGTCAAACTTTTGTAATCGTTTAAAAATCTCTAGTAAAATTTCACCAGCAATATTTATTTTTGCTGCTTTATTCAGGCGCCATCGCATATTCCTAAGAGTATCATCTGTGCCAAATTTAAACACTGAAGTGCCATCAAATAATGCAAATCTATGATTATTGTCAATTTGGTTTTTTTTTATTTTATCATCTTGGTAAAATTCAGCATTGGTTAAAAAACGTTCTGATTCTTGGATTTTAACGGTATTGAGTAGGCACGTACAAGCAATAGACAAACCTTTAATCGCATCATTGTATGAATAATCAGCAAAAGTATCTGCTGCTGACGCTAGCCAACGGGTATTAATATTTTTTAATAAGAAGCTTTTCTCTTGTTTCCAAAGCTGCTCAAATAATTGAAAATTATTTTTAGCTTTAAAATCTCGCCTAATTAAAACTATTATTTTAGCATGGGTGTAGCAAAGCTCACTTTGTCCAATAAATTCATTTTTTAGGGCGTTAAAGTGCTCTTCTAGACTTTGTGAACTGCCATGCGTATAAACAACCTCATTGCCTGATATAATTTGTGTTTTTTGAGATTTAAAATCACTTGAAATTAATGATGACAGATTATCAGCACCGGTACGTCTTTTGTGTTGTAATATTGAAAACCATCTTTCAAATCGTGTTTTATATCTTCTACCCATTAATAATTGTCTATTTTAATAAAAATAATTGAATCGTTATGTTGTAATTAGCACAGTATTACTCTTGCCAATATTTAGCAATCCAAGGAGATGGCTGAATATGGCGGTACCATTTACCGCTAATACCTTTAATAGCCTCAGGTGGATTAGGCAATCCATGAAAAATAATCACCTTTGCACCATTGGGAATAAATGGCGCTTGCACCCAAGATTTTATCCATGAAGGACAACAATGATACTTAAAACTTGGCACCCACTCATCTTGCCAATATTCAAGTTTTCCTAGCCTGCAGATCTCTCGTGATAAATATGCTTGTTCATGACGAACTTCTTTTTTTACTTGCTCTGAATTTTGTTCAAAGTAAGATAAAATTTGTGGATATTGTCCAATTTCAAAACGGAATACAGACGAGTTTCCTTCGATTTTTGTTGGTTTTTTCTTATCATGAACGATTAGAAAATCGCCTTTAACCATAAAAAAATCATCAATACTATTAACGATAACCACATCTAAATCTAAAAATAAAGCTTTGCCGCTCAACCCGCCAAAATCTTTTTTAAATATAGTGAGTTTATTCCAGCCTCGTTCAGGCGTATTAACTGATAAATTCAACTTTGGCAATGGCTGTATTTCTACCTCAGTGCGAATGCCACTATTATTCTCAGTAAAACACACAAACCTAAAAGGTAATGATAGATTTCGACTTATCATGCCATATAAACGATTAACATATTGTGGCGGAAACTTATCGCCCCACTTCATGCAAATGATATTTACTTTATCCATTTTTTAATTACATTTAACTTCTTTATCTTATTAACTATCATCTTTAGCGCATCAATACTAAATAATATTTTATAAATACTACTTAACAGTTCTTTAACACCTGTACGCAAAAAAAATAAGTATTCGACTGAGTTTGTCTTTAATTTTTCAAGCATCGATGTAATATAATTATACTGCTATTAACAAGAGTATGGCGATGCCATTATTATCAATAAAAATAAGAGACTATAAATTACCTGAATATTATATTCAATAATGTTACCTGTATTATAAATTGTACATCTTATAACTGCTAATCTGAGAAAACCAGCACCACCAATGGTAAGTATTTTTATAAACTAATCTAGCTAATTTATTAGACATAAAAACCATATAATAAACCAAACCACCCACCAACCCACTAATGATTTGACTTCAACTTAAATAAACTACACAAACAATACATAAATAATAAAAATAACACACCATTAATTGGTGGATCAATTGCCACTTTACTATTTGTTGTATTGTTGTGTTGTTGCTCTTAACTTGATATTGAGTGATTAATAGATATCAAATTAACAGCCTTATAGCCATGCTTTATTACTATCTTTGTAATACTCTTTTAGCTCTTGCACATATTGATAAATTTTTATATAATGGACAAGACTTGCAATACTTATCAAAATGTGTTATTTTTCAGAAAATCTGAAGAAATGTAGAATTTTTTTATTTTTCTAGATTACAATAAATTATTATTATAAGTTCGTCTATATTAATTTAGAACGCTATTATTCTATAGGAGATAAAAATTAAAAAGAATATCACTAGAGTACTTACGTTGCCTTCATGTAAAAGTCTTTGAGTATTTAAAGCCTTTGATTGGTGCCTATTCAACTAGAGCTCCTAATTAGAGGTGTGGTGTTGGTCAAAGGACAATTCCTTGGAATAACTTAAAGCCATAGTGTTTTTATAGATGGAATTTGTACTTAGTCTTCTTTTTGACAAATTTTTTATACGTACCATTTCGAAAATTAAAAAGCCAGACTCAATTCTTGTTACGTAAAAGCCTGGAATTAAATATGATGGCTTTCTTTATTAAATCCAAAAGTACTCAAGGTACTAAAATTTTTTAAATTCTTTTAATTCTTAATTTATAGTGCCTTTTTTATAGATGGGATTTTGTACACTCTCTTATTAGATTTTTTAGATTGAGTAGTTGTTTTAGTTGGAGTTTGAGATTGTTGCCAAGCCTTGCAGAAATGAGCTTGTTTAGTTGCAGATGTAGTTGATTTTTTATGTCAAGGTTGAGTTGGAAAATGAAACTGAGTTGAGTTGAGTTGAGTTGAGTTGAGTTGAGTTGAGTTGAGTGAGTTGAGTTGAGTTGAGTTGAGTTGAGTTGAGTTGAGTTGAGTTGAGTTGAGTTGAGTTGATTTGTTGAGTTGAGTTGAGTTGAGTTGAGTGAGTTGAGTTGATTGTTGAGTTTGGTTGAGTGGTTGAGTTGAGTTGAGTTGAGTTGAGTTGAGTTTTGAGTTGAGTGAGTTGAGTTGGTTGAGTTGAGTTTTGAGTTGAGTTGAGTTGAGTTGAGTGAGTTGAGTTTGAGGTTGAGTTGAGTTGAGTTGAGTTGAGTTGAGTTGAGTTGAGTTGAGTTGATTGAGTTGAGTTGAGTTGAGTTGAGTTGAGTTGAGTTGAGTTGAGTTGAGTTGAGTTGAGTTGAGTTGAGTTGAGTTGAGCAAAATAGCTAGATAAGGGTATTTTTTATAAAATAATTTATCTTTTTATAATACTTTTTAATAGACAAAAAAATAGACCCTGTATAATGCCCTTGTTATGTAAGGAGTTATAGAGGATCTATTTCTAAAAGTTAGTATTTAATTAACTTAGGTTAGTGGTTTGGTAATAATCACTTTTTTTTATAAAAAACAATTTACTTATAAATTGTCAGCATTCTTAGCTAGATACTGTGCCACGCCTTCTGGCGTCTCTTTCATACCTTCGTCTCCCTTGTTCCAACCAGCAGGACAGACTTCACCGTGCTTAGTATGAAAGTCAAGCGCATCAATCATGCGTAACATTTCATCAACATCACGACCGAGTGGCAAATCATTTACTACTTGATGGCGTACATCAAAATTTTCATCGATTAAAAATGATGCGCGAAGTGCCAAACCTGCTGGATGAGCAATGCCATAAGAACACATAATCGAATGATTCACGTCGGCAACTAATGGAAAATCAATTTTTCCTAATCCTCCATCTTTAGGCGCTGTATTTCTCCATGCATTATGAGTAAATTGTGAATCAATTGAAACACCAACTACTTCAACACCTTTTTCAGTGAACTGCGCCATACGATGGTGGTGTGCCAAAATTTCTGACGGGCAAACAAAAGTGAAATCTAACGGGTAAAAAAACAACACAATTTTCTTACCTTTTAAGCTAGAAAGCGTAAAATTATCTACGATTAAACCATCTGCCAATACCGCTGCAGAAGTAAAATCCGGCGCCTGTTGTGTTACTAAAATACTCATAATTTTCTCCAAAATAAAAAATCTAAATTATATAATAATAAAAGTCTTATTCGCACATATTTCAAATATATATTAAAATAATATAATGCTTAAAATATATAATACCTTTAACAAACAAAAAGAAGAGTTTCAGCCAATAAACCCAGAAAAGGTAGGGATGTATGTTTGTGGAATGACGGTATATGATTATTGTCATATTGGTCATGCCCGTGTATTGGTAATGTTTGATGTAATTACACGTCATTTGCGTCGCCATTTTACTCAAGTAGAATATGTGCGTAATATCACAGATATTGATGACAAAATCATAAAACGCGCCGTTAAAAACAAAGAAGATATTTACTCACTGACCAACAGGTTCATTGATGCTATGCATGAAGATGAGCTAGCACTCGGAATCTTGCCACCTGATATTGAGCCGCGCGCAACTGGTGCCATCGACCAAATATTTTATATGATTGAGTCTTTAATTGAAAAAGACATCGCCTATCAATGTAAAAATGGCGATATATATTACTCAGTACGTAAGTTTAAAAATTATGGAAAACTAAGTGGTAAAAACCTTGATGAACTTGAAGCTGGCATTAGAATTGAAGTTGAGACAAGCAAGCAAGACCCGTTAGATTTTGTGCTATGGAAAATGGCAAAACCTAATGAACCAAGTTGGCAATCACCTTGGGGTAATGGTCGTCCAGGTTGGCATATCGAATGCTCAGCAATGTCATGCACTCACCTTGGCAAGCATTTCGATATTCATGGTGGTGGTATAGACTTAGCTTTTCCCCATCATGAAAATGAAATTGCACAATCTGAAGGTGCTAATAACTCAACTTTTGCCAATATTTGGATGCATGTAGGGTTTGTAAATATTAACAACGAAAAAATGAGTAAATCGCTGAATAATTTTTTTACTATCCGTGGTGTATTGGAAAATTACAATGGTGAGACTATACGCTACTTTATTATGAGTTCACATTATCGTAGCCCACTTAATTTTTCCAACGAAAACTTAGATAATGCTAAAGCATCTCTAACACGACTATACACTGCTATACGCGGACTAAGTGCCTCAAAAGCAGCTACAACTGAGGTCTCACAGCGTTTTGATTATGAAGAACGACTAACAGCAGCATTAGATGATGACTTTAATACGCCGATTGCACTTAGCCTTTTATTTGAACTCGCCAAAATCGTCAACGTTGAGCGTAAAAAAGATATAGATCTAGCAAATGCCTTAGGCCAGCTACTTAAAAAACTTGGTAGCCATATTGGCATATTACAGACCAATGCTGATGAGTTTCTTAAGCAAGGCGTAAGCTTGTCCAATATACAAATTGATAACAAAATTAAACAGCGTAATAAAGCTAGGAAGAATAAAAATTTCAACCTATCTGACCAAATTAGAGATGAATTAACTAAAGCAGGTATTGTTTTAGAAGATGGCATAAGTGCAACAACATGGCGCAGAAAATAGACTGGCAAAATATTGACACCATATTACTGGATATGGATGGCACCATATTAGACCTACATTTTGACTTACATTTTTGGATGGAATATATGCCTTTAATGTTTGCCAATAAGCATGGAATTACCCACGATGAAGCCAAAAACAAACTCTATCCAATTCTACAAGCAGAAGAAGGCAAGCTACATTGGTATTGCCTAGATTATTGGCAGAAAAGACTACAATTAAATATTATAAGACTCAAAGAAGATGTGGCACATTTAATACAAATTCATCCCTTTGTATTGGAGTTTTTAGAGCAAGCTAAAGCACATAAAAAACGCATTTACCTAGTGACTAATGCACATCAAAAAATACTTAAATTAAAAATGCGCATAACTAATTTAGAGTCTTATTTTGATGATATTATCTCTTCTCACGATTATATGTGCCAAAGGAAAAACAAGAATAACTTTGGCAACAGATATTAGAAGGTGAGATTAAATTTGATAAAATATCTTTCCTCACGATTTATGTTTGCCAAAGGGAAAAAAAAAAACAAGGAATTTTGGCAAACAATTTAGAAGGTGGATTAAAATTTGATAAATAAAAAAGTATATTTCTTTGGACCGAACTCCACGATTCTGGGTCTTTGAAATCTGCCAAAACAATATGGCCATCGGATACAATTATTGCTATCAAGCCGAAAAATCCTAAGGCTCTAAAAATAATAGGACCCGGCCAAAGGAAGTGGAAAGGGCTTCACTAAACATTGATACTTTTTAAACACGCATTCATTAAAAGTTAGCAACAACTTTGTACGTAACTAATCTAAATTTTTACCCAAAAATTATGCAAAAAAAAATTTCTCTAAAAAATTTGGCATTAATTTCAGTTTCTTTTCACGGATGGGGGATTCAATACCAAACCATTGTTAATCTAATAAACCACCTGTGATCAAAGTTATTCATTGCAGGTTGATAATTGTTGAAGGAACCAAAATACCTTAAAATATACTCCACTCGACCACTTACCGCTGTTACGGGGTAAAAATAATGATAGGGGATATTAAATTAAACCTAAAGGATTATTGAAGGTTGCTATTCCTTGTCCAGGAGGTAAGGATAGCTACTTGAACATGGGCAATGAACATGGATGGGAAATCTGTTGTTTTTTTTAATCCCCCAATCAATCACGGGAATCTTTTACGCCTAAAAAAACCCCAACCCCAATTTTAATTAAAAGTCATTTGTTTATGGGCCACTCGCACAAAATTACAATGTGATCGGACACCCAAAAATATAACCCACACTTGGATAGCTTAATTCCAGGTGCATTCTGGTGTAGTGACGCAATGGCGGTGGGTAGTTCTAAATGTTTTGATAAATCAAACATAAAGTAATACTCAAACATTTCGGCAAAATCAAACCCCATATCAATTTCAAATTAATGACTTTATTTTAAAATTACTATAAAAGATTATAATCTATAAATACAAGGTTGAAAATATTAGGGCTTTTATTGCGTTGATTAGCTCAAACCATGTTAATTATTAAAAATTAATTTAGTTCTCAAAAAAATTAACATCTGATACTTGGTGTGTTTTAACCTTTGTATTTTTTAACCACTTTTTTTGTAAGTTTAATAAAGAAATCGAAACGTAAGTTACTTACTATTTTTTCAAAATAACCAAAAGAAATGTCGAATTATATAGAGTCAATGCAAAAATTGTTTAACGAACATTCATATGGATTGGAGTTTGCTACAGAGATTAGTAAAATTGCTAAAGAAGGTGATAATAAGGCGTTGAGAAATGGTATTGAAAAAATCAAGAAATACAATACAGAAGAGCTTGAACTTCATTTTCAATATGAAGAACAGGCTATTTTAGGTCCATTAATCAAAAACTACCCAGAACACATTGAGCTATGTGTTGCTATTGGTAAAGAGCATGGTTATATCAGGTCATTAGTAGAAAATATGAGCATAGAAACGGCGAGAAAAGATTTGGCTGATTTTGGGCATATTTTAAATACACATACCTTGCTGGAAAATGAAAAATTATTCCCTATTATTAAGAAATCATTCACGACAGAGCAATTGAATGTTATCGCAAATTTTATTCCACTTCAGAGTAAATCTATATCTGATAAATCATGGTTGGTCAGTAATTCTAAAAACTCTAATGGTAGACAAAATTGGTTATTAAATGTGTTGGAATTTTACAATGACGTAGGCAAGAAAGGTGGTAGTATCATATTACTTCCTAAATTTGATCCTGGGATTATCGAAAAAATTGCAAATCAAACAGGGCTGGAATTTTTTAATTATCAACAAGAGATTATGCAAGAATATGGTCAAGATGCAGACAGCATAAGTCTTAATCAGTTAAAACATGACTTGCGTAATAGAGCAAAACATAATGGTATCGTTGCACATAATGTTGAGGCATTATTGTGTGTAAAGTCTGAGCAAGAAAGACGAGATTGGTTACAGGAATTTTTGAATGTAGATTGGCCAAATCCAATATTTATACCAATTACCATTTTTCAAGCTGATGTACCTAATGAGCATCACAAAATATGCGATTTAGAGCTCCACAAAATATAAAGAGCACATCCACATTTCAAGAGGCACTATCACCTATAATTTTCACTAGCATTGATAAATATAACACAACGCCATATACTTTAATTTAACTGAGTATTTTTTTTATAAATAAAAAAGAAATACTAAGCGTATTTTTAAACTTATCAAAAACTTCAAATGAGATTATTAATAACCTAATACTTTTTCAAAGTCATTTAATATTATCCATAATGTCGATAATTAGATTAATGTATACCTATTGTATAACAAATTAATGCATGAATATATGGACTATGCCTAGTAATTATTTGAACATTTATTAACCTTAAGTGTGTTTTAAAAGTATAATTAATAATTTTTATAAGTCAAAAGGATGTAATAATGAAAAATGCTTTTTATGCACAATCTGGTGGTGTAACAGCCGTAATTAATGCTTCTGCTTGTGGTGTTATTGAAACAGCACGTAGACACCCAGACAAAATCGGAACTGTATATGCGGGGCAAAATGGTATTATCGGTGCACTAACTGAAAATCTAATTGATACTTCTAAAGAATCTGAGAATGATATTTCGGCATTAAAATACACTCCTTCTGGTTGCTTTGGCTCATGCCGTTATAAGATGAAATCCTTAGAAGACAATAAAGCAGAATACGAAAGACTGATCGAGGTATTTAAGGCACACAATATTGGTTACTTTTTCTACAATGGTGGTGGTGACTCAGCAGACACTTGTTTGAAAGTTTCTCAATTATCAGAGTCTATGGGCTTCCCAATCCAAGCAATTCATGTACCAAAAACAGTTGACAACGATTTACCAGTAACTGATAACTGCCCAGGTTTTGGTTCAGTGGCAAAATATATCGCAGTTTCTACAATGGAAGCAAGCTTCGATGTTGCTTCTATGTGTGCGACTTCTACTAAAATTTTTGTACTAGAAGTTATGGGTCGTCATGCTGGTTGGATTGCAGCAGCAGGTGGATTAGTTGATAGCTCAATTCCTGTAGTTATCTTATTTCCAGAAATTGATTTTAATGAAGATAAATTCCTAGCAAAAGTAGATAGTAATGTTAAAGAATTTGGCTACTGCACAATTGTCGTTTCTGAAGGTACTAAATGGGCAGATGGTCACTTCCTTGCTGAGCAAGGCACTAGAGATGATTTTGGTCACGCACAACTAGGTGGCGCAGCGCCAGTTGTTGCTAACCTTATTAAAGACTCATTAGGTCACAAATACCACTGGGCCGTTGCAGATTACTTGCAGCGTGCTGCTCGCCACTTATCTTCCAAGTCTGATGTTGAGCAGGCTTACGCATTAGGTGAAGCCGCAGTTAACCTAGCAATAGAAGGTAAAAATTCAGCGATGCCTGCGGTTATTCGAACTTCAAATAACCCTTATACTTGGAAAATAGGTTCAGGCGAATTAAAAGACATTGCCAACGTTGAAAAAATGATGCCAATGGAATATATTTCTGACGATGGCTTTGGCATTACTGATGCGTGTCGTGAATATTTACAACCACTTATAGAAGGCGAAGACTATCCACCATACAAAAATGGTTTGCCTGACTATATAGTAATGAAAAAAGAGATGGTAGAAAAAAAATTACCATCATTTGTAATTTAACTTTTAGTAATGAATATTATTTTATTAGGCCCTCCAGGCGCAGGTAAAGGCACTCAAGCAACTAATATTTGCCAAAAATATTCTATTCCACAAATCTCAACTGGTGATATGTTGCGTGCTTCGGTAAAAGCAGGAACACCTTTAGGTGTTGAGGCTAAAAAGGTGATGGATGCAGGTGGTTTAGTTTCTGATGAAATTATCATTGGTTTAGTTAAAGAAAGAATTGTAGAAACAGATTGTGCCAACGGTTTTCTATTTGATGGATTTCCACGCACTATTGCTCAAGCTGAAGCATTAAAAATAGATGGTGTTAAGATTGATTATGTTGTTGAAATTCAAGTGCCAGATGAAGATATTATATTACGTATGTCTGGTCGTCGTGCACATTTAGCTTCTGGACGTACTTATCACATTGCTTACAATCCACCAAAAATTGAAGGCATTGACGATATAACTGGTGAAGCATTAGTGCAACGTGATGATGACAACGAAGAAACAGTACGTTCACGTCTAGATGTTTATCATAAACAAACTCAACCATTGGTTGAATACTACCGAAAGTGGATGAGTGGTAACGATAACGCACCACAATATGGTGCTACAAATGGAGTTGGAACACTTAAAGAAGTAAGAAATAGAGTTTACGCACAGTTAGACTAAAAAATTAACTTTAGCTTACTATTAACTTTAGTAGTTAAATACTATGTGTTTAATAATTTAAGAAAATTTTTTGATCAAGGGATGAATTATAGTGAATGATCTAGTCTTTCGTAAAATAAACAAATCTTCTTTATTAATAATCTCTTAAAAAGGATAATAATATGTTAGTCGGTCCAAGAGAAATTACTGTCCCTTTCCGTCCTATTCCACTAGATGTGCCTAAAGGAATGAAGCCTAATGAATTTTTTAATTCATCTGAAAATTTAATGGACTTAGAAAGAAATAATGGTCTACTAATCAATAACGAAGATTTATTACTTTATCGCAAAGCTTTAGGACATTCTAATGAGTTTGATTGTTCAATTATCCACAATACTTCAAAAAGCATATTAAATCCATTAGGTCGCCCAGTGCGTCGTACACAGGTGCCAGAAAATATTCTCAATACGTGGAATAGAATGAACCAAATTATTATTAATTTTATGTTGGAAGAATATCCTAACCCAGCCAAACATTTACTGCTTTGCGGCGAGGCCTCACTTGATCCAACTTGGCCGATTACATCACCTGGTGTGCCTAGTATTCGTATGTTACATAACCACTTTATCGTATTTGATAAAATCGAACTTGAAAATGCTAAGCTGGCTGATAACAACAACCCAAATCTCACCGATGGCGGGCAGCATTCACTATTTGCTACTTATATGCAAGATATTTACACAAAATTTTTAGCATTATTAGATTTAGAAATACTTAAGCCTATACCTATCAAATCTTCTTCTTTAAGGCTTACTGGATACCCTCAAGGACTACCAAGCTGGGAAGTAATTGGCGGTATTGATAGTCTAAAAAGCATCCATTTCTGGAAGGAATATGATAATATCTTAAAAGGTTTTTTAGACTTCTACCGCACATTTTTTGCACAAGTATCAAGCATAAGCTCTGGTGTGCCTAAAAATGTCTATTTTGGTAAAGAAATCGAAAAAACATTACTATTCAATAATTGCTTTCTGTCTGCTGCAAAAAAAGTACGTAATAAGTGTATAAACGATACTAGATATGCCACTAATATTCGTTGGCAGCCTGCATTTAAGCAAATCATATATCGTAATGATAAGGGCAAACTAATTGTTACTATCTCACAAAACTCTATTGGCAATGCTATTACTGAACTATTAGGTGTGGTGGTTAACCGTACACCTAATGCTGAAGCTTACGAAAAATCTGAAGGTGCATTGATTAACAAACTACTTAAACTACGCTCAAGATTAATTGAAGCAGGTTTGGGGCATGAGATAAAAACCCAATATTGGTAATTTCTATCAGCCAAGATGACGCCTAACGTGTAATTTCTTTATAGAAAAATTAAGCACTCTTATTCTAACGGCAACAATTCATAAAAATATCCTTTATAATTGCCATCGTGGCAATTTTGCTTAATTTTACAAACATAATTTAGGAGATTATTAATGGATGTACTAACAATGTCAATTGGTGTTTCAATTATAGCTGTTATATACGGTCTAATCACAATCAAATGGATTAACAAACAATCCCCTGGCTCTGATAAAATGAGGAAAATTTCAGATGCAATTTCAGAAGGTGCGAAGGCTTACTTAAACCGTCAATATTCAACAATTGGCATGGTTGGTGTGTGTTTATTTATTATCATTACTTATTTCTTAGGTATGGCAGTTGGTCTTGGATTTTTAATTGGCGCAATATTATCAGGTGCTACTGGTTATATTGGTATGAATGTATCCGTCAAATCAAACTCGCGTACAGCAGAAGCCGCTAAAAACGGTATGAATGCCGCCTTCCAGGTTGCCTTCAAAGGTGGTGCAGTAACTGGTATGTTAGTTGTTGGTTTGGCTCTGCTAGGTGTCTCTGGTTTTTATAAAGGAATGCTTATTTATGGATTATCACAAACAGATTCGCTTTATGCATTGATTGGACTTGCTTTTGGTGGTTCCTTAATCTCAATTTTTGCTCGTTTAGGTGGTGGTATTTTTACCAAAGGTGCTGATGTTGGCGCTGATATTGTTGGTAAAGTTGAAGCTGGAATTCCTGAAGATGATCCACGTAACCCTGCCGTGATTGCTGATAATGTAGGTGACAACGTTGGTGATTGTGCAGGCATGGCTGCTGATTTATTTGAGACTTATGCAGTTACCATTGTGGCAACTATGATGCTTGGTGGAATTCTTACAGAATTACCTGAAAATGCTGTACTTTATCCATTGGCACTTGGCGCAGTATCTATTATTGCTTCGATTATAGGCATATACTTTGTCAAAGTATCTGATGGTGGCTCTATTATGGGTGCACTTTATAAAGGTTTAACTGCCTCTGCTATTTTGGCAGCTATCGCTTTTTATTATGTAACGATTGACATGAATATGGGTATGAATTTATTTTATGCTTCGTTAATTGGCTTAATATTAACGGCAACAATGGTTGTGGTTACTGAATATTACACTTCAACAGAATATTCACCTGTACAGCATATTGCTAATGCATCGCTTACAGGCGATGGCACTAATGTAATTGCTGGCTTAGGTCTGTCAATGAAATCCACTGCATTGCCAGTATTGGCAGTATGCATTAGCATTTGGGGGGCGTATACATTAGGTGATTTATACGGCATTGCTATTGCTGCAACTTCCATGTTATCGATGACAGGAGTAATTGTAGCACTTGATGCTTATGGTCCAATTACTGATAATGGCAGGCGGTATCGCTGAGATGGCAGAATTACCTGAAGAAATTCGCAATATTACTGACCCGTTAGATGCAGTTGGTAACACAACTAAAGCAGTAACTAAAGGTTATGCGATTGGCTCAGCTGGTTTAGCTGCTTTAGTATTGTTTGCCGATTTTACCCATTCTTTACCGAATGAGACTTTCTTTAATTTATCTGACCATAGGGTAATTATTGGTTTATTTCTAGGTGGCTTAGTGCCTTATTTATTTGGCGCTATGGCAATGGAAGCAGTTGGACGTGCAGCTAGTGGCATTGTTAATGAAGTGCGTAGACAATTTAGAGAAATACCAGGTATTATGGATTATTCACAGAAGCCTGACTACTCTAAGGCAGTAGATATGCTGACTAAGGCTGCTATCAAAGAAATGATCGTACCATCTATATTGCCAATTCTTTTTCCAGTTGTGGTTGGTTTATTGCTCGGCGCTGAAGCGCTAGGTGGTTTATTAATCGGATCAATTACAACTGGTATTTTTGTTGCTATCTCAATGACAACTGGTGGTGGTGCTTGGGATAATGCCAAGAAATATATAGAAGATGGCAATTGTGGTGGCAAAGGTTCGGACGCCCACAAGGCTGCTATTACTGGCGATACTGTAGGAGACCCATATAAGGATACGGCTGGTCCTGCTATTAATACCACATTATCAAAATTTGAAATGAATTTTGTTGCGATTATGATTTTTCATTCCATTTTTATAAAGCTTTTAAAACTTCAATAATTAAAAAAACAATGTTAAAGTAAAACAATGT
Organism: Conchocele bisecta; assembly: GCA_029237695.1. Classification (NCBI taxonomy): domain Eukaryota; kingdom Metazoa; phylum Mollusca; class Bivalvia; order Lucinida; family Thyasiridae; genus Conchocele; species Conchocele bisecta. The sequence goes on along the minus strand of JAQRGA010000032.1, from coordinate 106,020 downwards.
ATACTAATGGATAGCGTCTGTTCTTCATAACGCTATTTATCCAATAGAACTGAATGGATTTCAACAGAAAAAGCGAATGTGGAATAGAGAAAATTCTTAAATAAAATCAGGCAAAGCTTTGTCGTTATACTTGTATTTTTAGTTAGTAAAAAATTCTGGAAAGAAAAAAGAAAAGCCGTGGAATTTCTATTAAATAAGTTTACCCTCTATAGCATTTTTTATTTAGCCAAAAAAAAAAATAAAAACAAACAACATATTGATTACTATGGGCTTCTGAAAAAATAAACAATAAAGAGTCAATTAGACAAGTAGATTAGTGATAATAGGCTGGGTTCTGGACTTCAAGGTATAAAGGCTTGATGCCATAAAAAAAATATTAATCATTCCTATTGGCCTTTAAGTAGTTCTAGTTGGAGAGAATATCGCTACTTAAAAATAAAAAAATTTTAATTGGTTTGTATTAATTATTGTTAAGTTAAAACTTTAGGAAAAAAATAATAACAAGACGGTATGGCATATTACAGTTGCTAACGATAACGACTGTTATTGTTTTTTTAACTATAGATTGTAAATTAATTTCAAATATTGAAGTACAAAATATTAAGTTGCTAAAGACAAAAATAATAACGCCAGCAACATTTACTAAAACTTTCGATGTTGTTGCAATTAAACTATAAACATCTTTCTTATTATGACGCACCTTTCTTCGTTGAGCCTAATCTTTCTATATCTAAGTTAATAAGAGAAAATAAGAAAGATAAAGTGTGAATATCACACCTAAAATAAACCGTTCTATCAGTTCCACATACTGCCAAAACCAATCATGCTCAATGCGTGAGTAGTTTTGACTTTTTTCTCATATAAAAAATTATTAAAGCAATATTAACGAAGCGTAGTGGCTATATTTACGTTGTTTGGGCATTAGCGTGAATTTAACAAGTACAATGTAGTGAACTTATGATACTTTATATGGTTTATATGATTTTTATAAGATGATTTATATTCTTTTTAGATACTTTCTTTTTATTCTAGGACAAGTGGTGTTTAAACAGCAGAAAGAAAGAAACTACTAAGTAGTTAAAATGTCTTTTTATCAGATATCACTCCTTATTGATTTCTACTTTCAGACCCTTGGTGTTTTTCGATAGTGAAAAATCTGCTTGTGCTTTCTTTATGGCGTCAACACCATTCATCTAATCATTTTAGTCATCTACACCTGTATCAAAACGCTTTGTCGCGCATATAAAAGTTAAAACATTTTTTTATAAAAATGAAAGCTGCCCCATTTTTAATAATAACTAATGTATTGTGGTGTCTCTTCCCAAATTTGCCGCAGGTTTTTTCTATACCACCTACCTCAATATCGCCCTTATGAAACCCATGATCTCATTTTTCCCAGCGACCATCAAAACTGCTTCTTAATTATATCAATTTCAAAATTGTGTGTGAAGTCTATTTCCATGATAATATAAAAATAGTATTAATGAATTTTCTGAGCATTTGGCATGTCAAACACTATATCATCTTCAATCGGACCACCGGCAGCAGCTTCTTCATCAGTAGACTCACGTATTGTGACAATTTGAAGGATAAAAATAACTTCTCTACCACACATAGGGTTGTTGCCATCAATGGTTACTAAATTACCATCAACACGTGTCACAATAAAATCCATAGATTCTTCTTTTTTGTTTTCCATGGTGATAGTTGCGCCAACCTTACGATAATCTACAGGCACATTATCAATAAAATCAGTAAAAACTAGCGATTCATCTCTGGGGCCATATATTTCATCACAATTAATTGATAACTCAAACAACGTCCCCCTCAACCCTGATAATGTCCAACCAACTTCCATTGCCAACCCTCGGGTGATCAAAATCAATCACTAACACCAATGTATAAAATAACCAAAGTGGAAACTCAACATTCAAGACAAAACTTCTTGTGTTTTTTTGTCCTAAAACTTTATAATCAATTTCAACTAAATTTTCCGTCTTTCAACAATCAAATATCTACCTGCCCTTATAAGGCTACTAATTGTATCGCTAAATCATTAAAAATAGATTAGTTGCGCCAAAAATTTTTATTTCTTCCTTTTCATAGCCCAATACTAAACGATAACCAACAAAAGATATTCACCATCCCTTAATGTTTTATTAAAGTTAGTTTGTTTTAAAACAATCACAGCTTATGTAATCACCACTACGAATTGTTCCTAAAAAATTTAGGATCTTTATTTAGTCCTTTCGTTTAACTTTACTAACGAAGCAAACTGCTTGCCCCATTTCAAGATTTCATTAGCACCATGAATCAATTTCATTCAGAAAAATTCCTAGTAAACATGCACCATAATTTTTTTAATTGTTAGAATATTTAAACAAGCTCATTCCCCACATTGGGTTGGCCAATTGCTAATATCCTTTCTTTATCTGATTTTTCAATTCAAAAATAATTCATCTAATACTTTTTATTAAGTCACTTATAAAGAGGTCCTTTGTCACACCCTGAGTTAAATAATTATTTACTAACATATTTAGTATATATAAAAGTCCCTCTTTTCAAAGCAATAAAAAACCCAACATAAAAATTGCTGGTTTTTTTATTATTGTAAATTTCAATAAAAAGCTCAATAACAAACCTTCTAAGTCAAACAAAGACTTTATTACGTGGTACCTTTTTAGATTCGTCAAGAGGCTATCGGTTGTATGATTGGAGGGCAGTGTTGTTGTGTTGTAATTTGTCCCTGTTTGAGCCAATATGGAGTTCGAACCTTGTTTCGAATTTCCTGCATGATTAGGTAATCATGGAACGGTTAGATAAAAGAACCGGGGGGGGTCTAATTCTTTAGAAGAAAGATGGGGGGGGGGGGGGGCCGAGCCAGTTTGAGAGTCATGTCCGTCAAGCTTCATCGCGTCACCACGGTAAGTAAGGTAAACCAGGCCAACGAGTTTCCTTGCGGAATAAATGTATCTGAACCACGCCATTCAGAAGTAACGATGACCGGTGCTTAAGCCTCCCATTGCACTTAACAACTGGTGAATATCTTCTGCTGCAACTTTATCTAAGTCTTCTTCTAGAATTTTCAACTTATGAATACCTATATTTAAAAGTTTATCGTTAGTCATATAACTTACCGTTACACCGCCAGCATACTCGTCCATCAACTTCTGTAAACGTTGTAAGCCAGGCATTGGCAATATATAACTTGGAGATACAGTGCCGCCAACAATTTCATTACGACCCACTGTGTAAGTCTCTAAAGGTTTATAAACTTCAGCTTTACGAGTATCAATTTGCTCCTGAGAAACATTAATACCATCAGCCTTGCCATCATCAATATATTTACAAGCAGCTTTCGCAGATAGACGACCTTCGGTAAATGAACCTGATGAAAATGCATGAGGCGTACCACCAACAGCATCACCTGGCGGCCAAATAAACCATCTACTTTGTCATCAAACGTTTAATTTAAACCCCCATAAATATTCATCTATATTACCTGAATACATCTTCAGGAACCGTGAGCATCCATGCACCTCAACCTTGTAGCATGCGAACCCAATTAACATACGGCTCCAGAAATGTTTGTTCAACTCAGGGTTAACAACTTAGGTTAATCAATCTCTGTTTCAGCCCACAAAATACAGCCTGACCAACAGTCATGCCTAAAAAGTTTCTCCCAACCAACCATTCCGTTCTAAATTGAGGGTCTTAGAAAGGCTTCCCATAGTAACCAATGTTAATTGGGCCACGTACCAGCAATTCACTTCAGAAATAAAGGCATGGATTACGTTAAAACAATCGGAAACTAGGTTTTGTGAGAAAAATGCTGGTTACTCTGTATCCAAACATATGCCTTTAACCTACCATCTTCTCTAATGCTGGAAACCAAATTTTGAACCATCAATTCATCACCAAAATAACATTTTGTGTATAAGTCTTAAGATGTAAAAAGTATGCTCCAACTGGACCATAACCGTCTTTAAATCTAGCAAGAACGATACGGTTTTCCATTTGCGTCATTTTAGCGCCAGCTTCAATTAATAATGCATAAGCAGAGCCAGAAGACCATCCGGTGCGTTACATACACGCCCAGCACCTTCACCAACTGAACGCGGTTTAAAGATATTAGATGCGCCACCAGCGCCAACGATTACTGTTTTAGATTTAAATACATGGTAGTTACCTGTACGTACATTAAAGCCAACAGCACCTGCAACACGATTTTCTTTAGCATCATCCATTAGCAAATGCGTAACCATAAAATACTAATTAAAATATGTTCCTTGTCAGCATTCACTTTTGCAGCTTCTGCAACAATGGGTTTTGTAAAGACCTCACCCATGAAATCATAATCTGCCAACGACCTTCACGTCATGTATGCACCTTTGCCAAATATACACCCTTTATTAGGTAAATCTGGCTTCTCTTAGGTTCCTTCAATTAAATGAAGGGCCCCACTCTTCATCAAACTTTATTGTACTGCAAGAATCAACAATGGCGAGCCAATATCGAAATGCTAAATCCTCACGCACCAAACCCATTAAATCCGAAATACGCGCATAACGCACATGGGTCATTCTGGTTTTTGTTCTCAACCCCAACGGTACCCATATAACAGGTTAATTGCATATAGTCCCTTGAGCAACTGCACCAAAGAACGATCTATATTTATGGCTTTCTCCAGCAATTACAATCCTTGCTTATTACGGCCCCAATATTCTTGCTTCAAATATGCTGGAACCTGTTTACCACCTAAAACCCAGCCTCCAACAACTAAAAATAATCAATGTTTAGTCCTTCAATAATTTTTTTTGTTTTAGCTACCCATTATGTAGTATACTCCTTCTTTAAGTTTTAAACCGTTAGACTTTAACGTATGTAAACCTCCGTCATCCAGGCGAATTGATTCCGGTTCAAAAGCCAATAACTCTGAGTTACGCATTTCATCGCTAGGCTGAGCTTCATTTCTAAAATCAGGAATTTCTGAACCCCATGGCTTAGTAGTAATTGGTGATAAGAAATTCTTCTCACGACCATCTCTAAATTTAATTTTCCATGCAATTGTGCCTTTTTCTTCATCACGAATTACACGAACACTATGCCCTAGTGGTGCAAAGTCTGCATACCCACGAACATCAATTGCTTGGTGTGGGCATGCTTTAACACATGAATAACATTCCCAGCACATTTTGTTAGGTTACAATTGTTTAATTGCACGGACGATATTTTTATTTTATCAATGTGCATAAATGTCATATGGGCAAGATATCTACGCAATGTCCGCAACCCATCACAACGAGTCATATTATACAAAAAGTTGGCCATATTTATTTTCCTCTCCTCATTAAGTTAAAAATTAATTAGTAGTGTTTTGGTGCCTGCACGCTTAAATACCAAAGACCCAAATAACTACTTGGAGCGTTTTACCAATAACTTCCATAGAAATGTCTTTTTGTTTGCTCAGGTTCATCACGAGTTTAATGTTGGTAGGTTCCTCAGCAAGAGCCGTCCAGCCAGTTCTAATTCGTTTTGGTCATATTGCCAGCAAATGGCTTGAAAAAATAAATGTAGTAAAACTTAGACCAAGTAAACGCCGCCAAACAATGAAACAGTAGAAAGGATAACTAAAAAAAAATTCCCAACCCAATTGGAAGAACCATTATAATCACCATATTAACGCTGGATAAGTATAAGTTGCCATTAATGACAAGCTAAAATGCATCTCTTCTAATATCAATGATTAAATCGGGGAATTGCCTTCGGCGGCAACATCCAATCTTTAAATACAAACCAAAAACCAAACCACTACCAACAAGCCTTAACAAATAATCGCACCAACAATGCCAAATTTATTTGTGTCCAACATTGTCCATCATCGCCATTTGCATTAAAAATCATTATAGCCGTTGTTTTGCATAAGTAAAATAAACAGCCTTACATAGTCAAATAAGTTGAACAAAAACGACGTACTGGGTTTCTAAATTCACCAGCTGCAAACAACATCTGTTACGAAATTGTTGAAACCGCAAAATACCAATTTTTATTGCCATCACCTCAACTACCATTTACTGCACATTCTTTTGCTTTATTTTGCACTTTCCAAAGAAAAACTTTGGCGCTCTTCTTATGTAGCATATCTTGCTAACCGTCATCACAACAACAAGTACAAATCCTTATTGATTAAACATAAGTTTTGCATTGTCTCGTAATGAAAATGCCTGCTAAAATTTAATGCGGCGATTGGTGGTCTTAGTGATCATAGTTTTATTTATTGCTCCTTTAGGTTGTGTAACTTACACTAAAAAATTATCAAGTAATAGAAAAAATTAATACCCGAATAATTGATAATACTAATATTTACCTTTTTAAAATAAATTTATTCTTTTACTTTGCCGAATGCCCACGTTAAATTTAACCTCTACTTTGTCCTTCATCTTTAATACTAGCATAGTAAATTTTGTAGAATTTTATAGCCACTTCCAGGACGGTGAAAAATTCTACAGGTAAATCGTCGACCATCTGAAAGCATTTTACGAACTTTTGGTGCCTGACAATAACACACCGACTCCTCTGCTTTTTATGCGGACAATGGTCCTTCATAGAAAAGACATACCTCCACATTCATGACACCAAAAGAAGGTCCAATCAATTTTACAATGGTTGCGTAATCTAACAACCCTTCTGGAAAGTCTCATCAAAGATGTTATGGGTGCGTCAAATGGACCCATTAGTAATCAATAACAACACCAGCGTGATCACGACCAACAATTAGATGTGAACAGCCATAGTTTTGCCTGAATAATGCGTGTAACAGCGCCTCCCTCGGACCTGCGTAACGCATATCTAATGGATAACCAGATTGTAATACTGTATTATTAACAAAGTAGTTATCGATCAAGGTTGAGATTGCTTCTGAACGCACATCAGCAGGAATATCACCAGCTTTAAGCCCGCCTAATACTGAGTGAATCATTACACCGTCACAAATTTCTACTGCAATTTTGGCTAAATATTCGTGTGAACGGTGCATTGGATTACGCGTTTGAAATGCTGCAATCGTTTTCCATCCTTTGTCATTAAAATAAGTGCGTGTCTGCATTGGGGTCATATATAAATCACCATACTTTGCAGGAAAGCCTCCGTCAGTTAATACCTTTTTTTTTTTTTTTTTTTTTTTATTTTTTTTTTTTTTTTTTTTTCTTTTTTTTTTTTTTTTTTTTTAAATTAATAGCCCTTCAAGGTTTATCTACCTTTGCTTTGAACCTACACAACGCCAGGGTGTGCGTCTTCAGTCGTCTTATAGACAGTTTTACACTCGTGGTCTTTATCAATGCTGTATTTTTCAGTAACTGTCATTGTCGCAATAATATCACCAGACTTACCACTTACTACTGCAATTTCATCTCCAGCTTGAACATCTTCATCATCGGTAGATAAAGTCACAGGGATTGGCCAAAATAAACCATTTGTCATTATCATATTGTCACAAACACCCTTCCAATCTGCTTTACCCATGAAACCATCTAATGGATTGAAACCACCGATACCTAACATAACGATATCACCTTCTTCTCTGGAAGAACAAGTAATTTTTGGTAATGATTCTGCTTTGGATAACTCTGCTATTAAGTGATCACCTGATAACGATAATTCGTTAATTACATCACTACCATGTGGGGGGACCAATTTTGACATGCCCAATCCTATATTATTTTTAAAAAACAAAAATTATAACCAAAACTATTATTTTTTAATGGCGTTATTTTATAAAATATCCACAATTTTTATTTAAATTTTACCGCTGAGCACCATTCATAGATTTCTTGGCAACTATTTTAATCTTTCTTAATAACATAAAAAAACCAAAATACCGCCACTAAGTAATCAAAACCTTGAACAAAGAAACGCCACTACCTTCAAGGCGCACAAGTTGCCTTGTCCAACAAAAATAAGTGATAGTCAGCGCACCACTTCAACAAAATGCAATTGGATTGGGTTGATTTTGCTTAAGTACGCAAGTTTTTTTTTTATTGCCCTTATCAGTCATTTTGCAATATTTTTCCAATGCTAAAAAATTTGTATTTCCTTCTGCATTTAAGCATTAAAGAACCTTGTGTTTACTCAACTTTACCTGTATAAGTCTGAGACCACTGGGGTTTAACAATGAATCACGGTTTTGTGGCTTTAACATCAACAGGGCTTTATTATCATCAATAAACGATATGATTAAAAGACAGCAACGATATATAATAGAGAATAATTTATTCATAACGCCCTATTACACCACCTGTTAACTAATTTTTTCTCTTTTAAAAACATTAAAATACATCCCCACGATAATAACAAATATCTTGTGGACTGGTAATGAACTTGTTTCTTTAGTACTATAAATTTCTTATTATTATTGCCTGGTCAATAATTAAATTGTCTGGTGTTCAATTTTTGTACCTTATCATGTAATATTCTAACCATATCAAATAATTTCACAAAATTTTCATTCACTATCAGACCATGTGATAAATTTTATTTACCCTTGTGCCGCATAAGTAACGTCATTTTCAGAATAATAATGCTTTTTAACATTCGACTGATCAATAATTAAATCACGAGTTAATATTTCCTGTCCACCGTCCTGACTGATGCTAGTTTTACCCAGTAACTGCATTTTATGTTTTGCGACTATCATACGCATGCCTTCTGCAATGACTTTAGTGCGTTCATCGAAATAGATAATTTCTTTTTGGCTAAGTAAATCATTGGTCTTAGTATTTATCAACAATTCTTTAGCATGTATTCTATAAACAATTTCTGTGTTAGATTTAATATTAACTTTGCCCTTAAATTTGATTTCACCATTAGTTAAATAATTAGCACGCTTGGAGGTCATGGTATAGTTCTCCTCGCCTTTTTCATTATATGTAATAATTATTGGCTCCACCAATGAGGCTGGTGCTTGTTTAAAATTAAAATAATTTTTGGCTTCAATAAAATGCATTAACTGTTGTTTGTTGTTAAATTCCTGCAATGAAAAATTATCAATTTCTTCAATGTATTTTAGCAATGTTTATTATATTTTAATATTGTCATCTGATGTAGATACAGTTGAGGCCAACGTTATAAAAAACCACACAATGCCAATAAGTACTATAATAAAAACTACAATTAATAAATTTTGTTTTAAGTTGAAAATTAATCATAATCAAAAAATAAAATAATGTCATTTATGGCTATCACGCCCAAGACCGTGCCTTGGACAGTTGACAATTGGGTTTGTAAAAGTTATTGTACAACACAATATTTAAATATATTACAATATCGACATAAAACTGCCGAATTGCACAAACGCCAGCTTTAATGAGAGTATTACAATTATCAACCAACTATGTTTAAAACATCATACTTTATTTATCATCAATGATGGCATTAACCTAGCAAAAAAATTTCTTTCTGCCGATGGCATACAAATTGGAGGGGCAAGGAACGATGGTTCAATCCCAACAAGCACGATGAGCAAATTGGGTGGTAAACGCCAATTAAATTGGTGTATCATGCTACAACGATATTAACACTTAGCACAACACGCACAAAGCCCAAAGGTGCCAAACTTATTGGTGCCTTTTTGGTGCAATTATTCCCCATCAACCACTAAACCTGATGCGCCACGATGTACAATTAAAAATTATATCATCCAAGCAAAAGAAAATTTTTTAAATTTATTCCTATTGTCCGGGTTGGGTTGGCAATTAGCTTTGAACAATCAACAACAAGTTCTCAGTATAGGGGTTGTGAATGTAGTCGCTATGATTAATCAATTATTTTCAATCATTGACTACGCTAAGGGGGACATAAAAAGCACAACGTACTGGATGGTCATAAATCTCATACATTGCTTGCTTATAAAAAAGTAATTGCTTTGCGTGCTGCTCTTTCTGGCGTTTGATAAAACTTTCTAACGGTTCATCCTGTGCAGGTTGGGCTATTTTATAATCAATCACCCACAAAATGCCATCATCAATAAACAATCTATCTATAATGATTGTACGCTCGTTCACAATAAATTCAACCTCATTTAATGATACGGCCCTATCTTTAAACAACCAACCAAATTTTTCATCATTTTTAGTGTTGTTTAATAGCTTGATAATGAATAACTGCCAATGCTCAATATCTTTAGGTGGCGTTCCAATCTCAATCAGGCGATTACAAATATTTTTAATACTAGGTGTAAATAATTCTTGCTCATAATATTGATGCACTAAAGAACCTAAAGCACTCTTGAACAAACGATCAAAGTTTTGTTTATATTCAATAAATTCACCTTGTTCTTGTGTTTTATTGGCTGGTATTTTAACTTGATGAAATCGTTTTAATAACGGCGCTTCAACATATTCTACCGTATCAGTAATCTTGTCAATATTCTTGAAAAAGTTTGCATAAAATGGCATTAATAAATGCAAAAAAGAACCTCTGCTACTATTGCCAGATTTGCTTACTGCACCCAATAAATGTAGACATGACTTAGCGCGTGTCATCGCCACATATAACAAACGCATAGTTTCAAACTTATCTTGTTGTGATTCAATAAATTTTAAATATTTATAGGTTTTACTATCATTAATATCTGTTGCTGACTTAATTGGAGCTAATAACAAAGATTTATTAGAAAACTCACATAACTGTATTATCTGATTATTATTACTTCTAAGTACCTTGCCTAAACCAGGGATAATAACACTGTCAAATTCTAATCCCTTTGATTGATGGATGGTCATTAATTTAACTAATGCCTTATCACTTGGTGCATATAAATTTTCCATCGCACTTTCAATAGTTTTTATATTGAGCATTTGTTGCGCTTCACAATTATGAATAATTCTCAAAAATTCAACCTTAATTTCTAATTCAGTACTCGATAATGCGTCGTTGATAAATCCTAATTGATTAAGCGCATAGGTCAACAGTTCAACAAAATTAAAGCGCCCTTGATTATTAATAACATCTTGTAGACAGTGCTGCAAATGTTTAGCTCGTTTTTGCCCATCTTCGCTGAGTTTCGCCAAGATAACTTCATCACTCAGTTGCTGATAAATAATACAATCATCATTCTCAGACAACACCAATAAATCATTCAAAATAAAAGAAGCCCGCACCATGGCGCGCGTAGAATACTCAACCATGCTAACTTATCACCTAGATGCAATAATGCCTTAGTCAATGAAAATAAATCACGTGTTAACAAATGGTTTTGCAACTTAGTGACTTCAATTGATTCAAAATCAATATTATCGTTCTTAAATTGTTGTGCGATGCTTTCTAAATGTGGGCGAGCACGCACTAAAATAGCTATCGTGGCATTGGGAGTTTCTTTTAAAGAAGTTTGAACAATTTTACTAACTGTTTTTGCTTCAAGCAAAGGTTGATCGGGGGGGGGGGGGGGGGGGGGGTGGGCGCAAAATAGGATGAAAAACATAGCATTTTTTATCTTTCTTCATTTGAAATTTGATTGTGACCCAGAATATGAAATTGCCCCTTGGTGCACATCATTGTTTTTTGGGAATATTTCACTAAAAAGATTATTGTTGCCCTCAATAATACTTTTTGAGGAACGAAAATTAGTGTTCAATATTAGTGATTTTGGCCTAATATTAGCAATACCATTTTTGTTCTTTTACCTGTAAAAATAAAGCCAACGTTGTGATTCTCTAAAACCTATAAATTGATTTGCAATCGGGTCGCCCCACTAAAAAGAAACAACGTCTTGCCATCATTTATCTTGGCCCACTGGTTAATCAGCTTTTCAATAGTATTAAATTGGGCGACGCTGAATGTATCTTGAAATTCATCAATCAATTAAATGGTTGAATTTTATTAATCCAAAAACAAAGCAATAGTCACAAAATAAAGCCCTTTTTCTTCAATCTTAATGCTTCATCTGGCAATTAATCGCCTATCCTCAATAAAATAATGGCGCCTTGTTCCTGCTCAAAATAACACATTTCAAAATGCGGCCACACTCAAGACGTTTAAAAGTCCTTGGGCAATTGTTAGCCTAACAATCATGCATTGTTTTTGTGGCGGGGATTCTAGTTCAGTTAAATAACCGTAATATGTGCCCAAAGCCGGACCTCCCGTTTGTTTTTGCCTTGTTTATAGAGTTTTTTTTTTCTAATATTTCCTTTGCTATTTTTTCTTTCTTTCTTCATTTGGTATTCAAGACGGGAAAAATCCATTAATTCAAAACATTCAAAGATTCCTTGCGCCAAGTGCCCGTGCCTGGTCCAAGCACAAAATCTGCGATAAGTTTGCCACTGTATCAAAATCTTCGCTAATCCAGCTCTTATGGACAAGGATTTAACTAAATAGCCAAATCCATCCTTATTGGCACTAAACTGACATTAACGCAAAAAATTTGCATCAAAGAAAGTGGTTTTGCTAGCTCTTGTAACAATTCCTTAAGATGTTAGTGAAATTAATATTTTAGTTTAGCACTAACTTTTTAATTTTTCTTTCGGATCTAAACCCTCCACCATCGCGATACTAAACACATTAGTCCACTGCTCGCGCCTTAGGGACAACAATTCTTACAATAACTTAATTTTTGGAAACTCCCTCAATTATTATTCTTGAAATGTAATTAATAAAAGTCAGCAATTGCCTTTGGCCAGTACTGCCGCTCATCAATCCATGATCAATGTTTTTGTATCAGCGGCATATTGATAAGACGTTATCAACGCGGTCCCAATTTAGGGCCATAATTTGGTCGTGGGCACAACGTTTGTGAATGGTAAAATAGGATAACGATTATTAATCATTGCTGTATAGTCCCCATCAATGGTGGATATCTTGTTAATTCCTCTTGGGTTTTGGGTTTTGCAATAAACCCCACCCACCCTCTCTCAATCCTGAACGCTGTAATTTACTTAGCGATGCCTAATTCATAAGTTTATTTTTTGCTTGTACAAGCTCTTTTTGGCTTTAGATTACAAAACCTGGAACTTTAAAGCCGCCTACAAAACACGCTGGGATCCAGTTTCATCAACTGCCTTATTATAAAGGTCATTGCCATAATATTCTCAGCTAATTCATACGTTATTTGCTTGTACAACTCTTTTGCTTAGATTCAAAACTAGACTTTAAAGCCGACAAAACACTGGATCCCATTTTCAAATCACTGCTGGATTCAGTTAAAAAGGTCACTTTAGCCATTATTCTCAGCTCAAAGGTCATTTTGCATTTTAAATTTAAATTCTCAAAAGGCTCATTGAGATACTGACAATCTTTTAATTTTAAAGTAACGTTGTTTAATAACTCAGTTTTTGCCTGACCCTGCTGTGGCGCTTGCACGATAAAAGACTGACTAACGTCTAAGGTTTCGTCTCTTTGTGCTTGGTCATTACACCTAAATTTTTCTAATTGTGTTATCCAAGCGTCAAAACCTTGACATTTTATTCCTCGTATTTTTTATATTGGTAGCCCAATCTCCATTGGTAAAATTTTTATTGGCGCCGCTTGATTTTATTTTTATGTAACATTTTACATTCATTTTCAATAATCATTAGAACTGGTACAGTTTCTTAATAGAAATTATTAGATTTCCTCTAAATCCGATTAAACTCAATATCAAAATAAAATTACAATCCAGCTTTGTAAAACAATTAAGATTGATTTACCATAATTTCAGCATCACCAAAAAGCAAATGCGTTCAATTTCTGGCTCATATAATACAATGGTTTTGTGGATGCAGCTCTTTGGTTTTGTAAAAAATAGCGTTGAATACCAAATACAAATAAAGCGTTGCCGTACCATCGGTATAAAGTTTTAGTGCTGAAAAACCTAATCCAATTTACCTTAAATCATTAAGATGCTGCCAAACCGTCAAAAATAAATAAATATTCCCCTTTAATATTAAAATTAAAATAAAATCTTGAAAATAATGAAGCAACTGTTTGTACTGCGCTAAAAATTATTTTATTTTTAATAATCACTAATTAAAATCTTTTTTTAAATTTGTAATAAAAAATAGTGCTAAATTTATTGCATCGCCCGCAAAACTCGAACAAATAATTTAATTTGCGTCAATGTTTTGTTATAAGATCGATTTAAACTCCGAGGATTTGTATAATGTCATCATGAAAAGATATAATTTGTACTGGTTGTAAAAAAAAGAAAAAATTTTTGAATATTTATGGCGGTTTGCTTTCTAACGGTATGATTTTTATTGAACTATCGTCTTTACTATCATTGGTTATTTTATGAGTTAACAAGGGTTTAAAAATTAACTTTATTTTTGTTTGTGAAAACTTGTTTTTGGTCGTCAGTTGACAAAAAATAAAGTGTCCCTGTCCTCTGTATTTTTTTTGAGCCCGTGAAAAACTATCCATTTACTGTTTTCTCCAATCATCTGCCAATGAACATTGTCAATAATAATTTCTTTTGATTATTTTACTCCCAAAATGGAAAAATCTTTCAGATCCGTCACTTTGTTTTAATATAACTTTTGTAAAACCGTTGATTATAAAACATTTATCTCAAGTAAGCCTAAAAAACAGAAAATAAAATTACTCGTTACCAAAGAACCGTTTTTGTGCCAATTAACACATTAATCGGTTTCATTTCTAAAATCCAACTCTTTAATTAGATTTTAAAGGCCTTTGGATTTTTAAATTGGTACGATAAATTGTCCCTAAGATAAGTCTCATTTTTGTATCGGGTGCAAAAGAAACGCCCAAATAATCCTAAACCATTTTGAATAATTTTTGGCTTTGGGGTGGCAATGATAAGTTTAAGGCGAAGGAGGCATTGCAAAGTTTTTATTACTCAAAATCAAAAACTCACTGTTTGTTGTAGTAACTATGAAAAATTCACCACAGCCAAATCCACGTAAATAATAAGCTAAAACATGCGGCCTCATAAATACAGCCGCTTGCATTTTTTAACCACAATCCGCATAACGACTAAAGTTTGTTTGATAAGCCACTTGATTTCGTATTTTTTAATTAATTAAGTAGCGCTAAAATCTGACACTTGAATTATCTTGTGCTTTAGCAAGTACCCTCGAGCAAATATGCGCATGTGGGCGTATTGGAATAATAAAACACAGGGTTTTTCAATTAGTTTTATTTTTAACTTTGCCTAAATCCAAAATCAAAAATCCATCCTGCTATCAGCTTTAACCGTAATAATATAAAAAAAACGTGCATCATCACCAAATTACCCACTCCCTCCGCGCAACTCCATTAAAGTAACGAATGAACCACTCCGTGTTTGACCATAGCTACTTTCTTTCCCATTTTCTAAACATAGATTGGCAAACTGTAACCAATAAAATTTTCCAACTTATCAGAGTTTATAATTTAAGTGCATTTAATTGGATGCCCTCTAACCCCTTGCTATATAACCACGTGATGGTCGGCACCCCCCAAATATTAATTATCTTATCAAATCCCCTCCCCTCAAACTTTTGTCTAATGATAAGCAATATCCGAAGCAAAATAAGTGGTGCATACCATTATCACGCAAACCTACCACACGGTCTAAATTCATTCGCCAAAAATTTGTAGTTATTTGTAAAACCAAAGAGCGCCTTGGTTTTTCATAAATATGATTTGAAATCCTTGCAGTTTTTTTACAGTTTTTAGTTGTTTAAATCCACTATCTATTAAAAGACAGCCTCGCTAAAACCGCATTGTTAGATACTCAACACCAAACTCTTTTTAAGTCAATTTTAAATACTAGTTAGAATAATTATTAATTGCTAAACTTAAATACAGTTTTGTAATCATCATCAAGTGCTTTTTTTACAGTTTAGTAATCAATACAATATTTTGTTTTTCTTTATTGCCAAGATACTTTTTTCATCTTTTCAAACGCATCAAAATATATCTAATTTCTCAAATTACCTTAATTTTCTTAGCAAGTTAACGATTAATATAGTCGCCTTGGAATAACCATTATCTGGAACTTTGCAGTTTCAACATTGCGCAAATAAACTGATGTAGCCTAGAATATCCATCTGTCGACCTGCATCATTCACATTATTATTCTTTGTTCAAACTTGATATCCAATAGCACGCAATAAATTAGCAACCGTTGCACCGTATGCCGCACCTCGCCCATGCCCCACATGAAGTGGCCCTGTGGGATTAGCAGAGACAAATTCCAACAAAACTAGTTGCCCAGCACCAACATCTGACAAACCATAATTCGCGCCTTGTTTAATAATATTTTTCACTACTAAAGAATTTGAGCTTTGTGACATAAAAAAATTAATAAAACCTGGCCCTGCAATTTCAATCTTTTCCACCTCAGTAGAATCTGGAAAATTAGCAACAATCATTAAAGCTAACTCTCTAGGTGTGCACCCTGCTTGCTTAGACAATATCATCGCAATATTAGAAGCAAAATCACCTTGGGTTTTGTCCTTCGAATGATCAAGTCTGATATTTTCAGGAACACTCTCAAGAACACTTCTATCCACTAATGAATTTAAGGTCTGCTTTAATAATTTATGTAATTGTTGTTTCATATTATTTATAATTATAATTTTCTAAGAAGATGAATAAAAATTATCAACTTCGCTATTAGAAATCATAGCAATCCAATTTATTGATTTCTTTTTTTTGTTTACAATATTATTGTTTTTAATAAGATTGTAATAATCTTCATTTAACCATTCTTCTGAATTCCATATACCTACATATTTATAGTCTACTGGTGGGCCAGCTTTCTAAATTAATTAATTTTACTAATTCAGTCTTAGTATTTTTTATCTTAAGTTCGGCAATAACAATAATTCTTTACAGCCATAAATGCATATATTCAGAATTAAACTGGTTTTTAATTTTTTTCAAAATCTACTTAATTATTCTTTTTTTTATTATCATAACTTATATCACAAATAATCTTGCTTAAAATGGACGCAAAAAATGGATAAATTGTTGGATTTTTTTAGAGCAACACTTAGTAAAATACTTATAAATATACAATAGCTTTCTTTTAATTCTTCTTTTATCTTTGGTTTTTGTTTAATAAAAAATTTTCTTTTTTTTTTGAATTTTTTATTTTCTATCTCATTTTCTAAACTATTGTCAAATTTATTTAATGCTTTATTCAAAATACCAGAGTTTGGGTAATTATCAGCTAAATTTTTAATAACTAATAATTGCTTTCTTAAATCTTTTTGTAATTTATAATTATAAATAATATAATCTAGTTTATCTTTTTTTATTGACAAATTAACAATATCATCAGAAAAAAAAGTTTTTTCACCATTTAAACGCATCCTTGTTTCGCTCAAAATTTTAGATAACTCTCTAACAATTACGTCGCCATCATTTTTACTATTAGTAAAAATACAATAATCATCTCGATATCTAATAATACGATAGTCAATATCCTTATCTAAACACTCACTCAAACGTTCATCGATATAACCTAGCACCATCTCAGCAATAAAATCCATCGAAATACTGCATTGTGGCATACCGTTGGTTAGCCCATAATTCATACCTTGTAAAACAACATCAATATTATTACCTATGTCCTTATCCTTTCCATTCTTCTTTGCATATTCTTTAGTGCAAATGGCCCATGGCACTGAGTGCGTATAAATAGCTCCATAACAATCAATTATCAGTATGAAAAAATTTAATTGTAATTCTAGCCCACTAACCTCAATTGGGACCTCTTTTATTCTATTTGCTTCAAATTACCATGCTGATATTTGTTGTTTTTTGTTGCTATTTTTCTTTCTGATGGCGCAATTGAAATACTAGTGCAAACAATTTTGTCATTTTTTTTAAAAATTCTATTAAATGCTAATTCTGATAACATTCCCAATTTTCTTTTTCAGTAATTTTTATATGTACAAGGAATTTCCTTACATAAATTAAAAACTTGGAATGAATAAGCTTGGCAACAAACGCCTATGCGGTATTTACCATATCCCCTTTATTATTAAATAATTTTGTAATTTACATTCCTTCATAATTGCTTAGGAATAAATTATTCTTATTTTTGTTATTATTTTTATTTTTATTTTTACGATAAATAGATGTGCCAGTTTTTCTAATTCTTCAAAGGATTTATTAATTATTAACGGCCATCGTAATTTTTAAATTATGGGTGGCAAGGACAATTTGATATTGTAAATTACTTTCCTTTAAAAATAAATCTTGCGCTTCACTTTTATTAAGTTTTTAATATGTTTTTACTTCATGATTTGTATTTTTATAAACATTTACTATGATATTAAACTAACTGGCAATATTAAAATCGTCATTTTTATCAAAAACAAATCCAAAACAAAAATCAAACGCGATAAATTCTCAATTACGAATATTTTTTGCTTTAGCCTAAAGGAAAACTTCGCCTTAAAAAATAAGGACAAATATGATAGAATTAACAAAAGTAGGGTTTTGGCAGTGCTTTAAATGACTGAAATAATTAGATAGGGCTTTTAACGCCAGGTTTGTGGGTTAAAAAAAATAAGCGTTTAATGAGGCCTCTTGCCAAAGAAATACAATTCCCTCAATCAGCTTTCAGCGAAATATCTAATTGGGATAAGCATTCTCCATCAAGTACCTGTAGTTTTATTAAAAAACTCATCGGCTTTTTTGAAGCTTTTATTCACTTCAAATACTAATTCATCATTGGAACTTGCATAATCAATCCTTTTAATATTCTGGGGATTATTTTTCCCTAATCCATTACGTCAATATTCAACGCATGGCTTTTTTAATAATATCAGCTGATGAGCCTTTGCATTGGTGCGTTGATTGCAGTACGTAAGGGCGTGCTGTTGTAACATTTTTATTCTTTAGTATTAATTTTGTGGTAAATTAAAGTCCTTCCTTTTCCCCTCCCCTCCACTGTTTCCGAATACCCCTGTGCTTTTGCCAATTCTTTGGTCGCGTTCCATTTATAGTTAAGTACATCTGGATAATTCTCAAAAAATATACGGTCAAATATAGGTTTCTTTTGCTTCAGTTACGTGGGAGACATTGATTTGCTTTGCTAAATCCAAAAGCAAAAGCCTCATGCCATAAATCAAACCAAATGTTAAATCGCTTTGTTAGCTTTTCGACGGATGATTGCTTAGTAACCTAATTAATTGGTATTTTTAAAACATAGTTGATGCAGTTGTTGCACTTATGGGACATCTAAAATTATTTCTAAAAGCTTGCAATAGATTAGCATCTTGAGAAATATGTGCCATAATTCTAAGTTCAATCTGTGAATAATCTGCTGCAATAATACTGTTGCCTTTGCTGGCAATAAAAGCACCACGAATTCTTGCTCCTTGCTCACTGCGAATAGGGATATTTTGCAGATTTGGGTTACTAGATGACAGGCGACCTGTGGCAGTAACTGCTTGATGATGAAAGAGGGTTGTGCAATCTTTTAGTTTATGTTAAATCAATTTTGTTTAGGAAAGTTTGCCTTCTAAATAAGTAAGAAGGAATTTAGCGTTAGTTAGCGTTTACGGATTAACTTAATATTCAAATCCAACCAAATGGTATGGTGGTTCTAATTAATTTTTAAGGCTTGTTCATTAGTTGATGGCGCACCTTTTGGGGTTTTCTTTTTTGGTTCTAATCCTAAACCTTCTTCTGAAAATAAAATTTGTTGAATTTGTTTTGGTGATTCTAAATTAAATGCATCACCTGCCAACTCAAATGCCTGCATCTTAATAATTTTCATCTGCGTAGTGGACATCTAAAACTGTTGTTTGTTACCTAAGGCATTCACATCCAACTCTACGCCATTGCGTTCCATTGTCACCAAAACATTAATCAGTGGGAGTTCTATAGTTTGATAAAGTTTATAAAGTTTGGCGTAATTTACTAATTTTTTAGCCAAAACTTTATTAAGTCTGTGTGTCACAATAGCATCTTCACAAGCATATGAAGCAGCAACATCAATGTTAACCTGATTAAAGGTAATTTTTTTCTTTCCCTTCCCCGCAATATCTTCAAAATGAATGGTTGTATGCTTTAAATAATACTCAGACAAATCGTCCATATTATGCCGCGATACAACTGAATTCAAACAATAAGATTTAAGCATAGTGTCATCAGTAATGCCATTGAGTCTAATGCCATAATTTGCCAGGACATGACTATCATATTTAAGGTTTTGTCCGATTTTACCAATACTTGTATTTTCCAAAATTACTCGCAATTCTGATAGTACTTCATCAGAATTCAGTTGCGTTGGAGCATCCAAATAATCATGCGCAACAGGAATGTAAAAACTATCCTTATCCATCAAAAATACCCAACCAACAATTTTAGCATTCATATAATCTAGCGAATCAGTTTCTAAATCAAAAACAAAACTCTCACATACCATCAAGCGCTTCACTAAAATTTCAAAACTATCCTGTGTAAATACTATATTTTGCGTGTATTCTTTTAACCAATTAGATTGTTTCTTTTCAATCTGTGGCACTTCATGACTTATTTCAGTTGTAGATAATTTTACCGACTCCACTGTCTGGATTGCCATACTTGTCCAGGCTATCAAGATTGCATAAGCCATGCTTTTAAAGCCATTTTTTATTTTTTGATAAAAGATTCATCAATTTTATCATTCTCGGCACCTGGCTCATTATCTAAAATATCACAAGGTAATTTCTCATCAACATCAAATTTTGAGTTGCACTAATTTAAATAAGATAAATCTAGGTAGATCAAAAATTTCTCACGTAATTTTTTCCTCCCTCCCACTCTGCCCCACCGATTTTTTCAGTCATTGGTGAGGCTTTTCACACATTCCAATAGACCTCGAAACTGTTTTTCAAACCATTTAAATAGCAGTTTTTTAGGTCCAACCACTTTGCACCCACCAGGAAAATTATTGTCAGTACTAATCCGCCATGAGCGCTAAAAAATCTAAAATTACGCCTCAGGACTAACACCTCATTTTTTTTAAAATTTTAACAATCATCCTTCCTGGCCTTAATAAATTACCCTTCATTGTCCAACTTGATGTATATGTTCGTTAATCAAATTGCATTAAATCTTTATCGCCACTGGCTAATAAATTTCGTATCTAAGCCTATTGAATTCTTTTGGGCACAAATAGTTGTTAGAGTAAGCAATAACATTCGTCCTGCCTCTAACGGCCGTCAACACACAAAAAATAAAAGTGAAATCCCATAGCAAACGAATTTAATTTTCATCACCAATGGCTCAATTTGCATAAACCAATTCTTCATCAGCAAGACTTAGCGATGTGCATTGTACTGTGGTGTAAATCTCCATGGTCGATGATTTTTAAACCTTTGGCATCAAAAATTGTAATAATTTTCGCCTCAGGATATTGACTTTGCAAACCCCCTCTAAAATCGTTAATCACACCAAACCATCGCCCCCTGTTTGGAAAACCGTCATTGTTATGGTTTAAATTCTGTGAAATAGTAGCGAAATTAAGCTCTAAATAAAAAAGGCAGTATCCGTCCAAATAAAATAAGTTTGATAAGGACCTTTCTCATAACTACGAATGAAGTAATAAAATAACAGAATTTTATTGAATTGAAAATATTTTTTAAAAACTCACGTCCTAAACTATTCCAAAACATATTTTGGTAAAAGATTTTTAATATTGATGAAAAACGATAATTTGGTGACTATTCAAAATTATGTGCAAAAGCCATTTAAATAATATTAAAGGTAAATTTTACCAACTTAAACATAAGAACTTGATTATTAAAAATATAACTTGATTAAAAGTATAAAATAGGTTTTATTTCGCCATACAATAATTGACTACTCCTAAAATAATAATTTATTAGCGCTCACAATATCAGTCTAACGCATCATGGAAAGAATATTTTGGACAAGGTGAGTTTTGAACTAAAGCAGGGTGAATTTATCACTGTCATTGGCCCAAATGGCGCAGGAAAAAGCTCACTTATAAAAATTTTGTTGGGCTTGATTAAAGCTGATAGTGGCAATATTAAATATGCAAAAAATATCAAACTGGGGTACACTCCGCAGATTTTTACTCCCAACCCATTTATACCGATTTCGGTAATTGATTTCTGCAATCTTAATCAAAAAATTGATCGTAATTTCTTGAAAAAAATAGCCAAATTAACGGAAATTGAAAATTTGCTAAACTCTCCTTTAAAAAGTCTATCAGGTGGTGAATTGCAACGCGTGTTACTAATGCGCTCGCTACTTAATAAGCCCAATATATTGATTTTAGATGAGCCCACACAAGGTCTCGATGTTAGTGGACAAATACAATTCTATAAACTCATCCAAGATATTCATCATCATCATCAAGGTTGTGCAGTGTTGATGATCTCTCATGACTTGCATAGAGTGATGAAGCAGTCAACGCAAGTATTGTGCTTGTATCATCATATTTGCTGTATGGGGAAACCTGGGGAACTTATTAAAGATACCCAATTTAATAATTTATACGCCGAACAAATGGATGAATTAACTACAACTTATGAACATTATCACAATCACTGTCATAAAGACTAACGTATGATCTTTGGATAAAAAAAATAGTGATTATAAAAATACTAACTAATCTTTAATTCTAAATTAAATTATTGAATGAATTTTTATGATTAAACTAAGTTGTAAACTTACGATACCTTTATGTTGGTGTACTTAATTTTGATAAAAATAATTATAATACTTTAATAAGACACTTTGTTTATAATCATACTTATGTTGCAAAGTAAAAAGAAATAATGTAGTGTAAATGCTAAAATTAACCTATCTAAAAACAGATAAAACTTAAATATATCCATATTAAAACATATGTATGAGAATTAAAAGTAAATGGCACAAAACCCAAATTAAAACCATTGATGATATTGGTGGCGCTATGGCATTTATTTGTTGGCGTATTACCAAAAACCATCTTGAGGATCTAATTAATGAAGGATTTGTAATTGAAAAAAAACAAATCTTTGATATTATTGCTGAATACTTATGCTTTCTCATTCAATCCATTGACCGCCTTGTATTTAAAACACTCAGCACCGAACAACGACAAGAGCTCATTCACAAATCAGCCAAACAATCTGCCTTTTATTACCAAGAAAACAAAACTGAGCGTATTGGCGAAGGTAGCCATTGGAAAGCCTTTATCAATACCTACAATCAGCGCTCACAAGATTATTCAGACTACGATTTTATCGGCAATGAACCCAACTATCGCTTTTTAAGATACTTTGGTGAAAAAATCAAACTCGCTATGACCGATGTTGATGAAAAATGGATCGTACAACAAATGGTTGAAATCCAAGCACCAAAAGCCTTTAAAAAAATTGCCAAAAGCGTTGATGACTTAGTATCAATCGATAAAATCATCTCTAAAGAAGAACAAATTAAATGCAACAAAGAGAAAATCCCTCGCTCTAAGCGTCAATCTGCTAGAAAAGATATTAACTATAAAAACAAATCTTCAAGCGATAATCTCATCTAAAAGACATCAACCTTATCGGTTTACAACTACTTGCGTCAAGAACTTATAGACAATGTTTTCTAATTTAAGAATAAAGTTTTTCGGATTCTTAAAATCTATACCTAATAAGTCTATAGTCTTAACTTCAAAAAATTTAATCTCATCTCCCAATGATTTATCGAGAACAGAATAAGGTTCAGATTGTTCTCTTTCGTTAAACAAGTCTACCAATGAAGAGTCAGAATTATTGCTCTTATTTCTAATATAAAAAGCATTTACAAGAATATCTCCCGTTGTTCCAGAGTCATTCTCAAATAACTTAATTAATCTACTTGTCTGTTGCTGAGCTTTGCCCATAAAATTAGATATTTGGTATAACATTCAACCGTTTGCCTTATTAAAATCAACATAACAAAGAACGATCTTACTCTTATTTCTTTATCAAGCATAAATTTCAGAGGTTAATACTTTTTTAGTTTGATCTTATTCGTAATAACATTTCTTTTCTATTTCCTTTGGTATCATAATTCAACAGCATAAACTCATAGGTTAATACTTATTATCTCTAGTTTGCAACATATTCGTAACAGTTTCTTTTCACTATTTCCCTTATGGTCACTAATTCAACATATCGACCAAATCTAGCTGTCAATTGCAAACTCACATCCTTCTCTTCTTGAATATAAGAATCAATAATATAACTTAGAGTTTTCAAATCTTCTTTTGCTCTTTTACTATAAAGGTGTATTTTTGGATACCGAATCCTCATTCTTTAAATTAATTAAATTTCAAAAAAAAGAAAAAAATATTTAAAAAATAAAGAAAGAAATTTTAGTACCCCATGCTAAATTGAACATAATTATTAAGTTTTTTATGCCCATAAATAAATTTTTCTAGTTCATGAAGAATAAAAATATGGTCATCATCTTTAATGACATTTGCTCGAATAAGTCTTAGTGCTGAAACCCTCAAAAAAGTCCAAGACCAATGAAACAAATCAAAACTTCTTTTCTTTAATTTAATAGGACTCTGTAGTGGACAAGTAACAAGTTCATTTGAAATTGTGATAATAGTACTATTAATGCCAATCTTTTTAGCAAATCCAGCATACTTATCAACTTGTGAAATATCTAGTAGATTATTGCCAATTTTTACCTCTACAAAACAAGCCCATTCAATAATAGGGTTTGATTTTCCACTAGTGACTACAAGCAGCCCATCTGGTCTACTATCTTTTTCAATATTTTCTAATTCAGTATAGGCATGTAAAGTGACATTTTTATTTTTAATCTTCTTGATGCTAATTCCAGATAAGAGTTCTTCTCTGTACTCTTTTACTGCACATAAAGATGAAAGAAGTATTGATGTGGTAGAAACTTCATTATCAGAATTACCATTTGGAAATAATCTTGAACTTTTTAATTCAAATTCTTCCCTAGTCGTATATTTGAACACTTGGTGTAAATCATTGAAACTTGTCTTCCCAAAATCTATTTTTTTAATCATTTGTAAAACCTATTAAACAATAATTAACACTTATTTAATAAGTTATATATCAAAACCTCAAACTTAAGACAAAAAAAATACCCCCAACACTCTATAAGCACT
This sequence comes from Conchocele bisecta, assembly GCA_029237695.1. Lineage (NCBI taxonomy): Eukaryota > Metazoa > Mollusca > Bivalvia > Lucinida > Thyasiridae > Conchocele > Conchocele bisecta. Next base: position 80,972 of record JAQRGA010000032.1, on the reverse strand, counting down.
GGGAATATTTTTTGAAATTAAAGCCTAGCAATGGTCCTACTCTCCATGGTGGGGAGACCCCACCTCACTAAACCATCCGGTCGCTAAGTGGTTTCACTGCTGAGTTCGGGATGGAAATCAGTGGGGCCACACCTCGACTATTGTCACTAAGCAAACTAGTTTTTTATTTTTATTTACAACTAAATCTGTAAATAAAATAACTTAAAAAGTTTTTTATATCTTAAGTTATCGCTAACCAAAAGATATAACAATTAAATACATAAAAAGTTTTGTTTGCTTATCAACGCTATTGCAATGACACATCAATCACAAAAAATTACAGATTCATCTAAATAATTTTTGGGTGTTTATATGGTTCAATCCTCCACTATCAAATTAGTATAACATGTTAGCAATTTCACAACCGTATCACTAACGCATTCCACACCATGCCTATTCAACCTCGTAGTCTTCATAAGGGAGTCTTTTAGGATAGTTTAAACTATCCAGGGAGACCTAAATCTTAGGAGGGGCTTCCCACGCTTAGAATGCCTTTCAGCGGTTAATCCTTTCCACATCATAGCTACTCGGCAATGCGACTGGTCGTTCACAACCGAAACACCAGAGGTGTTTGGTCCGTTCCGGTTCCTCCTCAGTAACTAGGAACCAGCTTCCCATCAAGTCCTCCAACGCCCTCACGGTAGATAGGGACCGTAACTGTCTCACGACGTTCTCTCAAACCCAGCTCGCGTAACCACTTTAAATGGCGAACAGCCATACCCTTGGGACCTGCTTCAGCCCCAGATGTGATTTGACCCGAAATAACTAGGTGGCCAAACACTGCCGTCGATGTGAACTTTCTTATGGGCAGTATCAGCCTGTTATCCCCGGCGTACCTTTTATTCCGTTGAAGGCGATGGTCCATTCCACTCAAGAACCACCGGATCACTAAGAACCTAGTTTTACCTACCTGCTCGACGTGTCCCAGTCTCCGCAGTCAAGCACCCTTTTATACCTTTGCGCCTCATTGCACGATGGTGGCCGACCGTGCTGAGGGTAACCATTTGTGCTCCTCCGTTTTACTCTTTAGGAGGAAGACCGCCCCTAGTCCCAAACTACCCACCATGCATTGTCCCCAATCCGGATAACGGACCTAGGTTAGAACCCCAACCAATACCAGGGTGGTTTAATTTCAAGGGTGGCTCCACTCAAACTAAGCGTTTTCAAGTTTATTCAAAGCCTCCCACCTATCCTACACAAGTAATGATCAGAGTTCAACTGCAAACAAGCTGCTAAGTAAAGGTGCCCACGGGGTCTTTTCCGTCTGGCCGCGGGTATAACTGCCATCTTAACAGCAATTTTCAATTTTCACTTGAGTCCTCGGGTGGCGACATGTTGGTGCCCCTCGTTATCGCCATTCCGTGCAGGTTCGGAACTTACCCGACAAGGAATTTTCGCTACCTTAGGACCCGATTATAGTTTACGGCCGCCGTTTTACATTGGGGCTTCGATCAAAAGCTTTCGGAATAAAATCCTAACCTCATTCAATTAATAACCTTCAATGCACCGGGCAGGTCGTCACACCCTAAATACGTCCACGTTACGTGTTTGCAAAGAGTGCTGTGTTTTTAATAAACAGTCGGAAGCCACCTGGTATCTTCAACTCTTACCAGGCTTCATTTTAGTCAAGTAAAAATTACCTGGCAAAGAGCACAACCTTCTCCCGAAAGTTAACTGTGGTCATTTGGGGCCTGAAGTATCCCATCACCCGTGAGGTTCCTCTCGAAGCGGGCCTTATTGAATTTCTCCATCTCGTCCACCTTGTGTCGGTTGGGGTACGGTTTCATCATAACCTGAAGCTTAGAGGATTTCCCTGGAAGCATGGTATCACTCACTTCTCCCAAAAGAGGGATCCGTCATCACGCCTTGAAATAAAGTCTAACCCGGATTTCCTATTTTTCCTAAAAGCCAATCTACAACGCTTAAACTTGGACAACCATCGCCAAGACTTTTTTTTGAAGCTTTTTAAACCTTCTCCGTCCTTCCCTCCGCAGTTAGATATTAAGTACAGGCAATTTTAATTAACCTTGTTCCCCATCGACTACGCATTTACTGCATTTCCTGCCTTCGGGGCATTAGGGGCCGACTAAACCCTACGCCGATTAACGTTGCGTAGGAAAACCTTGGACATTCTGGCGAGGGGGTTTTTGGTTTTTCAGCCCCCTTTAAATCGTTTACTCATGTCTGCATTCGCACTTCTGATACCTCCAGCGAACCATCACAGTTCACCTTCAACCGGCTTACCAGAACGCTCATCCTACCATCCAAATAAATTAAATTATGATCCGTAGCTTCGTATGTAGTTTTTAGCCCCGTTAAATCTTCCGCTTGCAAAAAAAACCCCACCCCGCAAACCGACTCGACCAGTGAGCTAAATTACGCACTCTTTGTTAAAGGAATGGCTGCTTCTAAGCCAAGACCTCCTGGCTGTCCTGGGCCTTTTCACATCGTTTCCCCCACTTTAACTACAATTTTGGGACCTTAGCTTGACGGTCTGGGTTTGTTTTCCCTTTTATCCACTACGGACGTTATCACCCCTCAGTGTGTCCTGCCCATTCGTTATACTTTTCAGGTATTCCGGAGTTTAGCAATGGTTTTTACTAAGCCTTGACGACCCGCTAGCCATAACAGTTGCTCTACCCCCTGAAGTAATAAAATTTATTGGAACGCTCCTAACCTGAAATAGATTTCGGAGAGCAACCCATCCTATCTCCGGGTTTGTTTTGGCCTTTCACCCCTATCCACAGCTCCATGCCCCGATCATTTTTTCAACATAAGTGGGTTCGGCCTCCAGTTAGTTTTACCTAACCTTCACCCTGGCCATGGATAAGATCGACCCGGTTTTCGGGTCTACTCCCATCAACTAAGATCGGCCCATTTAAGACTACGGTTTTCCCTAACGGTCTCCCCTAATGGTTCACTAACCATTGCTACTGAGAAGTAATGTCGCTGGACCCATTTATACATAAAGTGTTACGCAGTCACGGAATAAATTCCGCTCCACTGCTTGTATGCATACGATTTCAGGTTCTATTTCACTCCCCTCCCGGGGTTCTTTTCGCCTTTCCCTCACGGTACTTGTTCACTATCGGTCATTAGAGAGTATTTAGCCTTGGAGCGGTGGTCCCCCATTTTCAAAACTGCGTTTCTCGTGCGCCGCCTTACTCGATTTCACATAAATTAAACTTTCCTATACGGGACTATCACCCTGTATCATTGAACTTTCCAGAACATTCTAGTAATTTAAAATATGCTTAAGGGCTGGTCCCCGTTCGCTCGCCGCTACTAAGGGAATCTCGGTTGATTTCTTTTCCTCTAGGTACTTAGATGTTTCAGTTCCCTAGGTTTGCCTCCTTAACCTATGTATTTAGTTAAGGATAATGGTCTGATGACCACTGGGTTTTCCCATTCGGAGATCTCCGGGTTAGAGCTTATTATCAACTAACCGAAGCTTATCGCAGATTATCACGTCCTTCATCGCCTTCTAATGCCAAGGCATCCATCGTATGCACTTATTCACTTGACCATATAACCCCAAACTATCTAAAATTACTCAAGTTAGGGCGTTATACAGTTAGTATTTCACCTTGAAGTCACAAATTATGATAAATCACAATCGGTGAATTCTTTTTTATTTTATTGAGAGAAATTAATCTCTCAATAAGAATCCATATTTTTTGAAATTGTTGTGTCAATGCAATACACCAATAAAAACTGTCATCACAACAGTCTTCACGTTGTTATATTGTATATTTACAAACTTTACTTCATGTATTAAATTGTTAAAGAGCTCCACACTCAGAGAATGCGGTATAAAAACTTAAATAAAACCACAAAATGGTTTTATTTAAGTTTTTAAAAAAAATGAAAATTTATATTTTACGAGACATATCTAAAAGTATTGACAAAATAAGTCAGCAACTAAAAAATAACAAAGTAAAATGGAATTTGGTGGAGCCAGGGAGGATCGAACTCCCGACCTCTTGCGTGCAAGGCAAGCGCTCTCCCAGCTGAGCTATGGCCCCTTGATCGTTTATTTTTCATAACTACAGTTAATAGAACTGTAATTTTTTTATTTTACAAAGTGGGTTATAATCTAGCTTACGAGTAACAGCTGTACACCAAACGAAGTAAAAATGAAAATTTGGTGGGTCTGGGTGGATTTGAACCACCGACCTCACCCTTATCAGGGGTGCGCTCTAACCAACTGAGCTACAGACCCAAAATTACTTATTCTTTTTAAGATTTTGCAATATTTTTTTTTATTCATTTAGTTGTACAGATTTTTTATCTATATTACTTATACTCATTTTAAAAATACTTTGCAAAAAAATAAAAATAACTACGTAATTAATAGTTAACTAAAAATTTAATTAATAATTAACCGCTATGCAATTTTTTTATTCTTTTTTTTTATAGTTATCAAACAACTTGTTGTGGACACTCATACTTTTCTTAAGGAGGTGATCCAACCCCAGCTTCCGCTAGGGTTACCTTGTTACGACTTTACCCCAGTCATGAATCACAAAGTGGTGAGCGCCCAAATAAGCTACCCACTTCTTTTGCAACCCACTCCCATGGTATGACGGGCGGTGTGTACAAGACCCGGGAACGTATTCACCGTGGCGTTCTGATCCACGATTACTAGCGATTCCGACTTCACGGAGCGAGTTGCAGACTCCGATCCGGACTACGATAAGGTTTATGAGATTAGCACCACCTCGCGGCTTAGCAACCCTTTGTCCTTCCCATTGTAGCACGTGTGTAGCCCTGGTCGTAAGGGCCATGATGACTTGACGTCGTCCCCGCCTTCCTCCGGTTTATCACCGGCAGTGTCTCTTTATAGTTCCCACCAAAAGTGCTGGCAAATAAAGATAAGGGTTGCGCTCGTTACGGGACTTAACCCAACATCTCACGACACGAGCTGACGACAGCCATGCAGCACCTGTATCAGAGTTCCCGAAGGCACCAATCCATCTCTGGAAAGTTCTCTGTATGTCAAGACCAGGTAAGGTTCTTCGCGTTGCATCGAATTAAACCACATGCTCCACCGCTTGTGCGGGTCCCCGTCAATTCCTTTGAGTTTTAACCTTGCGGCCGTACTCCCCAGGCGGATAACTTAACGCGTTAGCTTCGCCACTAAAAGGTAAATCCTCCCAACGGCTAGTTATCATCGTTTACGGCGTGGACTACCAGGGTATCTAATCCTGTTTGCTACCCACGCTTTCGTACCTCAGTGTCATATTAGTCCCAGAAAGAAGCTTGCCTTCCCGCATTGATGTTTCCTTCTGATATCCTACGCATTTCACCTTTCACCGCTACACCAGAAATTCCCACTTTCCTCTCCTAAATACTGCCTAAGTTCACCAGACAGTTTTCCCAAATGCCAGTTCCCAGGTTAAAGCCCCTGGGTCTTTTCACAATCTGACTTAATAAACCACCTACGCACCGCTTTACGCCCAGTAATTCCGATTAACGCTTGCAACCCCCTCCGTATTACCGCGGCTGCTGGCACGGAGTTATCCGGTGGCTTCTTCTAAAGTTAACGTCAAGGCTAATAAGTTTAATTAACTACTAGCTTTTTCTTCCCAATAATTGAAAAGTGCTTTAACAACCCTCAGAGGCCATTCTTCACACACGCGGTATTGGCTAGGATCAATGGTTGCCCCCATTGTCCCCTAATAATTCCCCACTGCTGCCATCCCGTAGGAGTCTGGGCCGAGGGGGGGGGGGGGGGGTGCTCAGTCCCATGTGGCTGATCATCCCTCTGCAGACCACTAAAGATCGTCGCTTGGTGAGCCATTACCTCACCAACAAACTAATCATACGCAGGCTTCATCTGAAATAGCGTGAAAAAAAGTCCGAAGAAAAAAAAATAAAATTTTTTTCACCCCCTCACTTTAATCCATAGATATTATGCGGTATTAATCCAGATTTCTCTGGGCTATCCCCCACTATCAGGCAGATTCCTACGCGTTACTCACCCGTCCGCCACTCGACGCCCAAGAGCAAGCTCTTGTCGTTTCCGTTCGACTTGCATGTGTTAAGCATACCGCCAGCGTTCAATCTGAGCCAGGATCAAACTCTTCAGTTTAATCTTTGACTTTTTAGAACATTGGCAACACTTATAAATTAAGTGTGCTTTGCGTTCAATTTTTTTTAAAAGCTTAATTTTGCTTTAGTTTTTTATGTGCACTTGCACAATTTAATGTACGAGTGCCCACACAAGTTGTTTGATAAATTTTTAAAGAGCAACTCCACGCTAGAAAACTTAATTAGCTCTTAGCACAGTGTTAAAAAAAATAATTATACGCTTAATAATTTTTACGTCAATAACTATTTCATTTTTTTATTAAATTAATTTATAAGATTATAGATTAGGCTTTAGTTTTTCTTCTGAAACAACTTGGTTAAGCCATTTATCAGCTTCGTTAATATCAACTATATCATCTTTTATATCAAACATTTTTAGATCGTTATCATTCCAACCTTTAATGCCTAATTTAAGAGAACGAACATTCTTAAATCCCATTTGTTGCATAGTTAATGCTGCAAGAGCTGAGCGGTTACCTGAACGACAAATAAGCACAATGTTCTGATTTCTAGCTTCTGCTAACTTAGGTACAGTGTCATTATAGCCCCAAACGCAAGCACCTTCAAGCACGCCACGTGCAATATGTAGAGTATCTTTAATATGCATCATTTCAAATTCCTCTTGCTCACGAATATCTAATAACATTAAATTAGAGTTTTGTTTGATTTCTTCTTCTAAATCCCAAGGCAAAATCTCATCTACAAACTTTAATGCTTTTTCTACTAATTTTTGATAATCATCCATTTTCTTATATAAGTTTTTATTTACAACAACCATTTTCAGTCACCATCACTGCAACCTCAACCCTTGAAGAAAGTAATAATTTTTTTAAAATTGATTTCACATGTAACTTAACCGTACCATCTGAAATACCTAACTCTTTAGCGATAACCTTGTTACTATGTCCACTAGATATTTGACAAGCTACTTCTTTTTCTCGTTTAGTGAGTAATTCAAAAGAAGACTTGCTATTTGTTAATTCATTTTTCAACACTTTTACTAATACATGTGTCATGTCTTTCGTGACAATAATCGATCCTGTTGCCACTTCATTTAACGAATCCACTAATTCATCTGGATCCATGTCCTTTAATAAGTAACCTTGAGCGCCATATTTTAGACAATCACGCAAGTCATTATCATCGGTACTAGTAGTTAATATCACCACTGGTGTTTGTTCGTTGCTCTCCTTTAGAGCTTTCAACACTTCAAGCCCAGACATACTTGGCATACGCAAATCCAACAAAATAATATCTATTAATAAATTGGGTATTTCTTCCAAACCTTGCTCAGGTGAAGATGCCGCCTTAGCGCTTATATTTCTAGAACTTAATAATGAGACAAGTCCGTTACGAAACAAGGCGTGATCATCAATAATATAAACTTTCATCTAAACACCTTTAACAATCTAAAACACTTAGTAGAAAGATGTATTTTTTCTTTAGAGTGTATTTTAAAAAATTATTCATATCAATGAATTATAGATGATTTTTTAATTTATTATAAGACAGAAAGTCGTTTTTTGATAAATGTTTTTAACTGTTATAATTATTCATTTTACCGAAAAGTAACAATCACTCGTGTGCCTTCATCAACTTCTGATTCAATATCAATCTTAGCGCCAATTCTACTCGCACGTTCTTTCATAATATTTATACCGATATTATTCCCAGTTACTTCGATATTAAGCATGTTTTTTTTAAATCCTATACCATCATCTTCGATTAACAACTGGAATTGTGGATCAGTAGAAAATAAAATTCGTACATTACGCGCTTTAGCATGTTTGCGGATATTAGACAAGGCCTCTTGAGTAATGCGCATAATCTGCATTTCTATTTCTGGAGCAAGATCAAACTTGCTTTCTATTTGTAAATAAGTTGCAATATTTTCTTCTGATTTAAAGCTATTAACTAAATTTTTAAGTGAGGCTTTTATACCTCTAGGATCTAACGGTACACGAAAATTGCACATTAATTCTCTGAGTTCTTGATTGGCTTGTGTAATATTTAACTGCAAACTAGCAACCTTTTCACTTGCATCAATTTTGTCATCTCTTTTTAACATATCTCTCAGAACAGTCGCTTGTAGCTTTAAACTGTAAATAGTTTGCGCTAAAGAATCATGAATTTCTTGCGACAAGAATAAACTCTCTTGCGAAAGATCTCTACGCTTAGTTTCTTCATCAAGCCTTGCCTTATCAAGTGCAATCGCAATATTATCAGCAATGGATTTAAGTAATGCACGCTCGTCAAAAGCGAGTGATGGCTCAGAGTTAAAAAATAAATTAAATATACCTAAGGTTTTTCCGTGGTATCTTAGAGGGATAAAAATCGTACCAACACTTGCTTTGATTTCAGATTTTTCACCCACGCACTTCTGACAAGTATGCACACTAAACTGTACGTAATTATCTCGTTCCATCGCTATTTTTCCACAAAGACAATCGTCACTAACCACACTAACCTTTTGACCTTTATCATTAATCACTCCACTTTGTGCGACTAAATGTAATTCTCCATCATCACTGAGACGACGTGCTACACCAGAAGATGCAAACGTCATTTGCATAAATATATCCAAGAAATGCTCAAATAATTCCGTAATGGAATGCATTGAATTAAGTTTAGATGACACGCTATATAGTATTTCCAATGAAGCTGATTTTTTACTCAGACGCTGAACTTGCTTATGTAAAATATCCTCCATATCGTCATATAAATATTGGTTTTCATCAATCAAATGATTAATCGCCATAGCAACAGGATAGAATATAGTTTGTTGTGTATCGCTTAAACGTGCACTTTGATTAATATTGTAATCAACAACCCATTGCTGTAAATCCGTAAATGGTGATAAAAAGTCCTTACGAATAGACAAATATAAGCCAGAGTATATTGATATTATTAATATTATAAATATAATATTAATAATATTAGGAGAATGATAAATTAAAAATATTACATACCAGAGCAATGGCGATAAAATAATAATTGACAATAAATAAAGATAAAATTTTACTTTAATACCCATTATTTGCCAATACAAAAAGAAGAGAAAATCTCACCTAACAAATCATCAGATGAAAACTCACCAGTGATACTACCCAGCTCTTTCGTAGCGTAATGCAAATCTTGTGCAAGCAACTCACTGGCATTATTACTTAACTGTGCTAAAGCATGATGTATAAATGTAAGCGCAGACTCTAAAGCCAAAATATGACGTTTGCGCGCCAACAATACGCCTTCACCAATATTATTCAAACCAGCAATTTCTAAAAGTTCTTTCCTTAACAAGTCAATGCCTTTTGAATTTTTCGCACAAAGTGATAGCTGTATTTTTTGCTCTAAATTTTCTATACTAACAGCTTCGCCAGTTAAATCAACTTTATTTTTAATCAATAAAATTGTCGTATCGTCAACACCGCTTGGTAAAATGGACAAATCTGGTGTTTTATCTTGCGCATCAAACACCATCAGCACTACATCAGCCTGCATAATTGCCAAATGCGCTCTTTTAATACCCTCTTGCTCTATCTTATCATTACTGATATGCAATCCTGCTGTGTCGATAATATTAAGTGGTATGCCGTTTATATGTATCGTTTCATTTAACACATCGCGTGTTGTTCCTGCAATATCTGTCACAATTGCACTAGATTCTTGCGTCAATGCATTCAATAAAGATGATTTACCGGCATTTGGCTTACCAGCAATTACGATATTCAAGCCTTCTCTTAGGACCGCACCATGTTGCGCTGCGCTTAAAATAGTTTGAATATCAATTTCAATTTTTTCAATCTTTTGCTTAACTTTTCCTGATGCTAAAAAATCAATTTCTTCATCAGAAAAATCAATTGTTGCTTCAACAAAAACTCGTAGTTCAATCAACGATTGAGTTAAGGCATTCACTTGCCCAGAAAATTTACCTGACAAAGAACGCAGAGCCGAACGTGCAGATTGCTTAGAACTGGCATTAATAATATCTGCCACTGCTTCAGCTTGTACTAAATCCATTTTACCATTGAGAAAAGCGCGTTTAGAAAATTCGCCTGGTTCAGCTATTTTTGCGCCTAATGATATAGTGGCTTCTAATAAGAGTCGCATAACCAAAATACCGCCATGCCCTTGTAATTCTAAAACATCTTCGCCAGTAAATGAATTTGGCGATGGGAAAAACAACGCCACACCTTTATCAATTTCATCGCCATCTTTATTAAAGAATGAACCATAATGTGCGTAACGTGCTTTAGGAGTCACTCCCAGCATCTTTTCTGCAATTTCACCAGCAAGTACGCCAGACACACGCACAACACCGATACCACCCTTCCCTAAAGCGCTTGCCAATGCACAAATTGTCGTTGAATTACTCACAAGATGTTTTTATGTAATTATTGATAATTAGAAAAATAATTCGCTAAATATTCATCAAAAGATACATTATCAGCTTGTTCTATTTTAAATTGCTGCTGACAAGATTCTTTAGCTTGTTGATCCAAATAATCAAAATGTGCTTGGTCTATTGGATAGGTAAGAAATGTTTGTTTATGCTGTTTAGCAAAAGCATTAATATATCTACAAAATTCTTGATTATGTTTTTTCATATAACTCATCATAATCGCAGAAGGCGTGAGCTCAACATATTTAATGCGCTTAGCTATTGTATTGACTGCCATCTGGTGATTTTGTCCTAATAGCTCAGCACAAAGGTAAATTTTATCCATCAATATTCTACCAAAATCTTGCAATAAAATACTCTTTCTTTGAAACATCAAGGCTAATTTTGGCTGACGCCCATTGTGTGCTACTAATCGATCATTAACATCACATTCCACTTGCTCTTCACTACAAATAGCAGGCGATTCTTCTAATAAACAAAATAATAAAAATGCTTCTAAAAATAATACTTGCGTTTTATCAATACCTAGTGGTAAACTTGGGTTAATATCCAATGAGCGTAATTCAATATATCTAATGCCATTCTCATGTAAGTCATCTAAAGGCATATTATCTGAAACAACACTTTGCTTAGGACGCACAGAAGCATAATACTCACTTTCAATTTGAAGAATATTAGTATTTAATTGTTGATATTTTCCTTGTTTTTTAAGCCCAATTTTTTCATACGCAGAGCACGGTGTTTGTATACCAGACTTTAAACTATGAATATAATGCCCTAAAGAATTATAGTTTGCTTTTACACCAGCCTTATCTTCATATATATTTTGATAGCCAATATTTCCCATTCTGAGTGAGGTGGCATATGGTTCATATAAAGTACAGTTATTAAATTCAATCAATGAATGCTCGTGACATCTTTCTAAAAAAGATTTACAAACGACGCTTGATGCGCCAAATAAATAAGGAATCAACCAGCCATAACGCACCACATTACGCGTCAATGCCATATACTTTTGGTCATTAAACTCCCTAAATGTTTTGTTTGGTGCTTTTAACAAATGATATTGCTTAAGAAAATCATTAGCAAAAGAATAATTAAAATGATACCTTCAATCTAGTGCAATATAACAAACCGAACGATTAGCAAGTCATAGCCGATAACATTTTTTCATCATGCCTTGATTACTCCGAGCCATATTTGCGCAAAGAATTATGGATTTTCACCACTAACCCACTGGTGGCATACTTGCTGGCACAAAAATTTTGGTATTTGGCAAATGAATGATATAAAAATTGTTGTTTTTTAGACAAAAACGGTCAGCATTCACATCAGCACTATTCACAAGGTGTGTGATTAAAAATCAGTATGATGTTTGGGTGTGTCAACGCACCAGCCAAAATACTTTAGATGTTTGGCGTTTATTAGAGATGCTACCTTTTAAGATAAACTACGCAAAACCTTCTTTTCCTCCTCTCAAGCCCATTAAAAATTACCCTTAATTACCAAATGCGCTATAAGGTTTTCTTTAATTGTTTGAATTTTTTCTGTTAAACATCCAAATGCTCACAAATCAATGATTAAAATTAAATACTATTTTACTTTAATTACATGAATGATAACAATAAAAGTAGCTGTCGGCATTTTGGTTAACGAAATAATAGCAAAAAATTACTCATTGCTCAGCGTAAGAAAAACACAATTTAAATGGCGGTGGGTTTTGGGAATTACCAGGTGGCGCAAAATTTAAGAATTGTAAGAATCCCCGCCTGAAAAAGCCATTTATCAGGGAACTTAAACTGAAGAACTTGGCATACAAGTTGAGCGCTCAAGTTAACATAACATCAAACAAGTGAATGCACCTCATATGCAGATAGAACATTAACCTTGAGACAATAAGTAATTTACAACATTATACCAAAACACACACCTACAGGGCTTGAAGGTCCAAGCGAATCGCTTGGGATTAAAATTACTAATTTTAAACAACTAATCAACTAATTTACCCGACTATGTAAAATGCCTTTATTAATTACAATACCATTGCCTAATAAATATTTGGATAACCCCATCCAAACAACCATTATAGCAATAGATGGATTGCCAGAATTCGAAAAAATAAACACTAAAACAAGAATATAACATTAATTCCAGCTTAGAAGTAAAAAAATAAACAGCTAAAATAGCACCTTCATTGCTAGAGACTTTGTTTAACGATAAAATGCAAACAAAATAATACTAAATTTACTACTTAATATACTGTCCGATAAGGCCTTTGACGAAACTCATTGGTGATGGCTGGCACCTTACTACTAAACGAAATGCTTGCATTGAACAACTGACCTTGTGCTAATGACAAATTACTCGGTGCCTTCTACGCCAACAATCTGACCGATGGCACCTCAAAGCCTCAAGAAATGGGCATTGATTTTATCGTTATCATCTCCATTGCAAACTACACAAACCAAAAACTCACCCAGAGTCCACCCAATCCAAACGTCTGGAGCAATGCCGTTGATGTAGTAAATAAACTCAATATTATTCCTTGTTTATTTTTTATTAAGGTGGTAATAGTAATAAAGGACTTAAGACAAAACACTGAAACTTTGGCGCACAAGGATTTTGCTGGTATTGAGTGCCTTTTAGAAATAATATTAATAAAAACCCTCGTCTTCCACGATGTTAATCCCAAACATCTTTATGATCCACAGTTGTATTATTGCACACCAAAGAATACTATGGAGCAGCAAGGCACCCAGGCTCGCAACATACCAACATTCATAACTTTGTATCTTTTTTTTTTTATTTCTAACTAACAATCATAATTTTACCTTTAAGCCATAATTTGGGCAATGTATGTATTGCCATCTTTTGCATCTATGTCTGGTTTTTTTCAGCTATATTGCCTATATAAAGGTTTTCAAATCTTATTCTGTAGTTGGCTTAATCCTCAAAACATTAATTATCCTCTAATTTTAATTATGCATATTTATAACATTAGATGTTCTAAGATAAAGTCAAAGGTATCAAAGATATAACCCCCACTTTTAATAGTGTTTTTTGCTAGTTCACATAAACTTGCACCTGCTGGTCAATTATGTCCATCGAACCAGTAAAATAACGCGTTTTATATGGTCACTGGTTTAGCTTCAAATGCACCATTTAATTTTCTATTTTGGCGTTTTGTTGTTCAAAACTAAGAATTTATGCCTCCAAAGATTGAGTTTGTTTTTATACGTTTTGATACTAATGCTGTATCAATAAATAACTTGTTGTTGTTTGCGTTTAATCACGTTAAGTAGCTCTAGCAACTTGATTGAAGCCACCGCTCTTTTAAAGTGCTTCTGAGCTGAGTGGACATTGGAATAATTGCATCATAATCTTTGTAGTGATTGATATTTAATCCAGCTAGTTTATGAGCAAAATAAATAAACACCAATACAAAGCTGTTTTTGTCTAATTTAAATGCCTTAAATAAGTTTGTGTCAAACCTAAACTTGATAACAATCAAACAAAAGTGTAAGGGGCGCGACTAAAAATAGGGGCAATTACTTAAACATTGTCCACAGAAATCAAGATTACTATTAATAGGGTGTGCGCAAGTTTTACAACTATTTATTTGATTAGAAAACTCTGCTTCACACTTCTTGCATACACAAAAATTTGCAGATTCCATGCAAAGCACACAAGATTGTTTAGGAGTTATTGCTTGCGTGTAAACACCCATGTTAATTTATTAGATATTGGTTGGTTAAACCGATAACCCTCAACGTCAAATGAATTTGAAGTAATTCAGGTTTATTCAATCGATTATCAATAACTTTAAAGCTGCACCAATTAAACCCCTCGTGCACGTTTGGGCATAAATACCAAATTATTTTATAAGTATCATTTTTAAATTCTTTAAAAAACTATATTGATAATTTTTGGCATTAAGTTTTGTTTTTTTATTTTTATCAAATACCTTTAAAATACTCATTATAGGCTAAATTAATAATCACTCCATATTCGTCCATTTCAGTTTAAAAATTTTGATGATAGCGGTGATGCCCCCAAAATTCATATAAATTCTTACCTTTTATCATTTTTTGTAAGTTTTTTTTTTTTTTTAAAGTTTTTTTTTTTTAGATTAGAGAAAGGTTTAAGTGGCCCATTTCCAAACGAAATAAGGTGCGATCAAATCCAATGGTCTAATTACACCATACAAACCAGAGAGCATACGCACAGATACTTGTGCAAATTTTAAATAAATCTTGAGCATCTAAACTTAGTTACATCAACTGCCATTCTAGACATCCCGCCTTTTAAAAAGCAAGTAAGCCTTGCTTGGCAGTTCATAAGTGTTGAACGGCCATTTTAAAACAAAGTTTGAAAACGCTCAAAAATTTGTTGATTAAAGATAAACTTTTCACTAATTGACATTGAAACTAGCAATTTTCATCTTGGTTTTTTTAACCTTTTAAAATCATCCGATTAGTATCTGAAAGATTGTTTCATCTGACGTGTCTTAGTAAAAAGTAACAACATCAACTAAGGATTAAAATCTTGGGTTATTTTAAAGGGGAAAGGGGAAATAACAGCTAAACAATCAAGGCATTAGATTCAATAAAAATAAAAATAACCAATACATTCTACCCTCTACCCTTAATTATTAGTTTTTAGCACTTTATTTAACAAAACAATAAAAGAAAACATCTTCTAGGAGGATATAAATTTAAACTGATTTTTTTATTTGATTATTTATCCAGACCAATAGAAAGAGCAATTATTACACCTAACCAAAAGCATACGGTCTTTTATCATCCAGATAACGAAAAAGAAAATTGTGGTGTTGGCTTTATTAGCTCATAAAAATAAAGGGTTAAATCGTCATAATTCAATTACCGCAGATGCTTTTGGAAAATGTTTAAAGCGTATGGTGACCATCCGTGGTGGCTGTGGTTTTGGTGAAGAAAATACAGGTGGATGCGCATGGTATTTTTAAACCAATATTCCACCCCCCAATATTCCACACAATTTTTTTATTAAAGAAATTAAAACATTGTTCAATGTCGATGTTAAGAAAGGCGCATATAGCATAGGTAATGTTTTTTTACCACAAGACAATAAACAGCGTTCTTATTGTATGAATTTAATGGAAAAAGCCATTGTCAATGAAGGTCAAACTATGATTGGTTGGAGAAATACACCGATTGATACTGATAAAGCAAATGTGGGTAATATTGCTAGAATATCTCAACCAATTATTAAACAACTAATTATCGCCAAAGCAGATGATATTAACACTTTCTAATTCTGCCTTTGAACGGTTGCATTCTGGTTTGTAATTATAAAGCATATCTCACATAATATTCGAAACTGAATTAGTCTTCTATCACAAGCTTCTGTTTTGTTTTCTATTGGTAATGTAGTCTATCTACTACTACTATTTGTTTATAAAGGTTTTATTGTTGTTAATGGGTTGTTCTCAAGTGCTTGAACTTTTTATACAGATTTATCAAATACTGAAATATTCAAACCTATTTTGGCCAATGGTACAATTCTCGTTTCTCAACTAAATACTTTTCCATTTCATTGGGATAGAGCACAACCTTGTCGCTATATGTCGCATAACGGAGAAATTAACACTCTAAAGGTAACTTTCAATTAGGATGCATGCCAAGAAGAAGGTAATGTTGTACAAGTGATTTATTTAAAGAGAATTTTATCTAAAACATTTGCCAGTAATTGAAACTGAAGTAATCTGAATTCAGGTAAGTTTTGACAATGTATTCGAATTTTTAAAATGATGAATGGCCGTTACATTGCAAGAAAGTAAGTATTAATGATGAATTACCATGAAGCTTAGGCAAAATGATCAAAATAAAAATGAGTGAGCTGAAAAGAAAAGCATTTTATGAAATAATTTCTCTCTAACGTCATGGAGCCAATGGGTAATGGACCTTTGCCAAATCTATTAACTTTTAACAGATGGTACCTTCTATAATTGGCGCAGTACTTTGAACGTGAAACGGTCTTCGCCCTTCACCGCTATTATTTAACTCATGATGAACGGTGTCATTATGTCAAGTGAAAGTAGGTGTAATTTGATAAATACAAGCTGATAATATCAAAACCAAAGGTAAAGACCTACGTCCAGGAAAGATGTTTTTTATTAGTTGATTTTAAGAAAAGGAAAACTGATTGATGATGAAGCAATTAAAAAATCAAAGAATTCTTCTCAAAAAATCCTTAACCAAAAATGGTTTACACGAATCAGCAAATATACCTATCCGAATAATTACATTGCCAAACTAAAGCGCCATGGCTTTTGCTCAAAATCATTAATTTCACCGCCTAAAATCATTTGGATTATAGCACTGAAACCTTACAATTTATGTTGTTTACCATGATGTTTAATGAGTTGCGTGAATCCTGTAGGATCTATGGGTAATGACCTCAGCATTGGCCTTGTTTATTCTAGTCAATCACGTAATTATTTAATGACTATTTTAAGTCAATTAATTTGCACAGGTAACTAACCCAGCTCAAATTGATTCTATTCGTGTGAAATAGTCCCATGTCCATTTACGCTTGTTCTATTAGGGCCAGAAGGAAACTTATTAAGTAACAACGCTGAAAATGCACACCGGTTTAGTCATTGATCATCCAATTTTAACCAATAAAGAAGTTACTTGCGCTAAAACAGTTGCAATCATCCGCGGCTGGACTAGTAAAACTATTGACCATTTACTTATGATATTAATGAGAATAAAAAAACAAAAATATCTAAATTGCTAGATGATATTTTTGGTATCTAAAATAAAAGTTCAAAAGCTATTAAATAGATGGACATAGATTAATTGTACCTGGTCTGATCGCAATATTGCTAAAAACAATCTCGTTGGCAAAATATCTAGTCCTATTGGTATCTTTCCTGCTTCTACACAAAAGATACTTAGTTGCCAATTCACTGAGCGAAACTAAAGTAGGTTATTATTGTTTGAAACCAGGTGAGGCTCGTGAAGTTACATCATTTTTGTCCTAAATGATTGGGTTTTATGGCGCAGATGCAATTAAACCCAACCCATACCTCGCATTTGAGGCATTATGGGCAAGACACGACCGTGAATGATATAATTGATATTGATAGCGATGGATGATATTCATAATAACGCTTACCCGAAAAGGCATTGCTAAAGGCAATGCTAAAAGTTAATGGCTAAAAATGGGTATTTATCCTAACATTATAATCTTACTAAAGGCGCAACAAATTTTTATATTGAAGCAGGTAATGGGCTAGCTCCCAGAAATAATAAATAAGTTGTTTTTTTGGTACAGTTTACCCGTATTGATGGAGATTAATTTTTGACATTTTATACAAACAGAAAGTGAAAAACGTCATAAAATATGCCTTACAAAAAAACTAACTCTTTAGATGGCTTAGGTCCAATACCATTGGCGCAGTGGTGGTGAGCCAACCATTGTGGTTGGATCCTCAAGCAATATCTAGCTTGCAATTAGCGGCACGCAATAATGACGAATCTGCTTATTGGGAATTTTCTAAATATGCCAATGAGCAAGGTACACGTAACTCAACATTACGTGGTTTAATGTCATTTAAAAAAGCCAATCCAATTTCTATTAATGATGTTGAAGGTGTTAGAAAAAAGAAATTCGTTAAACCGTTTTGGCTAACTGGTGCGGGTAATGAAGTTTTGGATCTATTTCAAAAGAATCACACGAATCAACTGGCTATTATGTGCGATGAAAATAATCTGGGTGGTAAAATCAAATTAAATACTGGCGAAGGTGGAGAATATTACCCCAAACGCCTGGACCCACCTAGATAGCCAACATGGTGGAATTCACGCCGTAGTGCTAATTAAACAAAAGTACAATC
The DNA here is from genome assembly GCA_029237695.1 of Conchocele bisecta. NCBI lineage: Eukaryota > Metazoa > Mollusca > Bivalvia > Lucinida > Thyasiridae > Conchocele > Conchocele bisecta. The sequence goes on along the minus strand of JAQRGA010000032.1, from coordinate 62,559 downwards.
AGGACGTTTTATTGGTGTTACCATTGACTACCTTAATAATGCCGATGAAATTCAAATTAAAGTATCCTCAAGGTGCAAAGCCCTGGCGAAGGCGGATGAAATTACCTGGCCGCAAAAGTATATGAATATATTGCCTTAAAATAACTCTACTCCAACCCTGGAGTATGGCCTTATTTATCGCCACCACACCTCATCATGATATTTTATTCAATTGAAGACTTGATCGCAACTTTATTTTTGATTTGAAAATTTGTTTTCTAATCCAGATGCACGGTTATTACGCTGAAGTTGGTTGCAGAAGCCAGGAGTAGGTAACAATTGCCGCCTGGTGTAACAAAAGCAAAATCCTGATCATTTATTGTTTATCCTCTGGACATGATGGGGGCTCAGGCCGCTTCACCGCTAACTTCAATCAAACATGCTGGCTTTGCCATGGGAATTAGGCTTGGCCTGAAACTCATCAAACATTAGTGGAAGGTTGAAGGACTGCGTTCACAGTGTAGTTTATTCAAACAAAGAATGGTCAATTAAAAACAGGCAGAGATATTGCTAATAGCCAATCCTCCTTGGGTGCTGAAGAGTTCGGTTTTCAACCGCACCACTTTATTTACTTTGGGTGTGTTGTTATGATTGCGAAAAATGCCACTTAAAATACTTGTCCAGTAGGGAAATTAGCAAACAACAAGACAAGGAATTACGAAAAAAATTTAACAGGTAAGCCTGAATTATAGTAGTGAAACCTAACTTATTTATGGGAGACTTGCCCCAGGAATTATACCGCCCTAATAATGGCAAAACTTGGGTTTAAAAACAGTTTAATGATATGGTTGGTCGGTGTTTATAATGTTTAGAAATGAATCAAAAACACTTAATTCAATTGGAAACAAGAAACAATTAACTTTAAGATGCTTTATTAATTAACCTCCTGCCAAAAAACCTTAAATGAAAATACTAGCACTTATTCAGACCATCCCCCAATATCATGGGTTATGCCAATCAAATTGATAAAAGACGGCTAATTGTAAAATCAAAATTAGGCCATAAAAAATGCTGAAAAAGTTGCATTAACTCTATCATTATACCAATGTTGAATCGTGCTGTAATGGCACAACTGCATTTCGTCATATATCGTTAAAAACACGAAATGGTAACAATTTTTGAAAGACATCGATACTAATTCATATCAATTTTAAAAGGCTCTGCTGGTCAATCCCTTTGGTGCTTTTTTAGTCAAAAGGCATTAACCTTTAAAGAGATTGAAGGGAGACACTAACGAATTATGTTGGCAAAGGAGGGCTCTCTGGTGGGTCCGTATAATTATCTACCCAACCACTAAAAACTCAACCTTTAAAATAACGCTTGAAGAAGAAATCATTTGCTGGAAATGTTTATGTGGATATGGCTGCAACCTAAGTGGCGAAATGTTTTATTTATCAGGTTGTGCGTCTGAGCGTTTTTGTGTACGTAACTCAGGAGCTATTGCTGTAGTAGAAGGGATTGGAGATCATGGTTGCGAATATATGACAGGCGGTAGAGTTATTATCTTAGGCAGAGTAGGCCGTAACTTTGGTGCTGGCATGAGTGGTGGCATTGCTTATATCTACAACAAAGATCATACGTTTAAATCTATGGTTAATCCAATCATGATTGACCTTGACCCAATAAATAACGAGGATGAAATAGAACTAAAACAATATATTGTCAATCATGCTAAATATACTTACTCAAAAGTAGCTATACGTATTCTTAACAACTGGCATAAGGAAATAAGGAAATTAAGTTTTTATTTTTTTAAAGTCATGCCCAAAAGAATTATAAACGTATCTTAACCAAAAAAAAGCTAAGCATATAACAAAAATACTAATAATTTGAATTTTTCTTAGATTTGGAATTGTATTCAATAGTTCATCAAAGCCACATCGATTGCATCGCCAACTCCTTGGCCTACCACCGGTACAACTGATACAATAGCACCACCAATACGCATTGGTACTGTTACAATTTTTGTTAAAAAACATCCTGAAAGAGAAAAAAACATTGACAATAAAACTATAATTTTAAACATAACTATCTATTATTTAATAAATAATTTTATTATAATAAAAAATGTTATTTTTGTCTATCTTAATATAATAAATTTTAGTAAATTTAGATTTCTAAAAACTTAAAAATACATACCTTATAATTTATCTTTAATTCGCTAAAATACGCACTTGACACCATATTCTTAGTTAAAAAGATTAATTTTTATAATCTATAATTTAATTATAAAATTCAAATTAATTTTAACTTACCATAAATTATTTCATAAATATACATTTATTAGTGCACATAAACACATTTCATTCTATAAAAATTTTATTGTCAAAAAAATATACTTTATAATTTTAATTATAAGTCAATTAAAAACCTATAAAAAATAAAAAAAATTAAATTAAATTAAAATTCATTTACACATCCATAAATCTAAACTATAAAAGAAAATAAGGTCGCTATCTCCATAACTATTTTTTAAATTTTGTCATTTTACAAAAAATAAAGACAGGATCAATGTTTAATAAAAAAACAAGGAGTTTGTTCAGTTATAAGTGTAATATTGTGCTTCATTGGTCATTAATATAAGTTAAACAATCTACTGCTTAGGGAATGCACTTTTCTTTATTTTGTGTAAGATACAACCTTTTGAATTTGTGTAAGTAAACCTCCAAACATCAGTTGTTGAAGATGCCTTAGGGCTTAAGTTTGCAGGTAGATGCCTCACCTACTGTTTTTTGTCATTTGTATTGCCCACCTTAAGCTAAGCAGTTACCGAGCAAATTAATAGCAAGGGTTTTTTTTTCAATACGAATCTTGTTTAGCGCGTTCTTACAAATTCTAGATCAGTTTGTAAATCCATCTCTTCCACTGGCTTTTTCTAAATGGCTTATCATCAACTAACTGCAAAATCAATGAAATTGCTCGTTAATCACCAATAGGTAAATTCAACTCTTAATTTGTATCCACCGTTAGCTTTTATACTGCTTGTGGTAATGTTAGAGTCTTCTTGTACCAAATTCAAAAATTTTAATTAGATGGTGGGGCGGTAAGTTTGAATTTCCTCACATTACCAAGGGATACTTGCCATTAATATTTGTTTTACCCTTGTATTTAAGCATCCCAATGTAATAAGTTAAAACCTTTAGCTTTTGGCCCTGGGCAAGTAAGGTAAAATCTTAGCCCCTGTTATAAATTTAATTAATCAATCAATTAATTAAGCCCTTCTAGGTTGTAATCAATCCTCCACATTCAAAGGCTTCTGATTGCATTCTATCACATCAGTGAGTGGAATCGCTCATAAAATTCCATTGAACCAAGTTTTGAATTGTATTTTAGCTTTGGCACACTCGAGTGCCTCATGGCTTGTCTCGTTTTGATCCTTCCTTTCTGGGTTTGATTTCTTAAATTAATTGCTCCAAACCTCTCTATTAAATGCGATAAATACACGCTTAATGAATTAAATTTTGTAACCTTTGACATTACGCAAGATATAAATAGCACAACTTAAAACCCCTAAACGCTTTTGTGCTGTTTTGAGTTTAAACGCAAGCATATAAACATCGGCCAATCATGGCATTTTATTCATTACTGATCTTGGTTTGTAGTAATAATGGTAACAATTTTATAACTGATAACTGCAAACCCTCACCAGAACAAGTTTTAATGCTTGTGGAATCTTATTTTGTTGATTAATGTTTCTAAAGCCATCTCACCGCCTTGTAAGATGGGCTTTAAAACGGTTTTTTTGCTAAAGCAATCCTTTGTCAATTTGCAGTTTTAAACTCCACCTCTGCAATAACATACGCTTTTGTGAACTGAGTATTTTTCTGATTCCAGTTCCTTTAGGCCGTAGCGCTTAACCATTGGAAACATCTGCACCGACCATATTTGTAAAGAACGCCACTTAAAAAAATGTGGGCTTTGGCTCAAACACCCACCAATACACATCTGCTTTAAATCGTACTCCTACTCTTCTAGTACTTAATGGTTTGTCCCATACAATCTTAAGCAGCAAATAAGAACGTAACCAGCAACTCTGCTAGTAATAGTTTGCTGTGTAATGTGCCATTTAACCCAACATCAGTAACTCCACTTATCTCCTGCATTGTTGTTCTACTTGTCATAGTAAACTTCCAAACCACTACCACACTACCTAATCACGACCTTGTGAATCTTTTTAATTCGTAGGGTAAAAAATTGATTTGATTTTCCTGGCCATCCAGCAACCATAAGTGTTTTACTTGCACTTAGAGTTGAAGTTGCAGTAGATGCTTCACCTAGTATAAAATTTACTGTAGCTGTATTAGTTACAACTGCTCCAGAAATCTTAGCAGTAATAATAGCATCGCCAAGAGTAATGCTAGTAACAGTTGCTGTGTAAGTGCCATCTAGATTATCTTTAGCTGGGGTACTTACCGTAGCAGAGTTGGTTGCTATCATAGTAACGTATAAACCACCAGTAACTAGATTATTGCCACGCGCGTCCTTAGTTTGTAAGGTAATAGTTGACAATGCTTCGCCATCGGCAACAACAGTTGTTAAACTTGCGCTTAGAGTTGATTTTACAATTGAAACTTTACCTGGTATAAAACTAACTGTAGCTGTATTAGCTACAACTGCTCCAGCAATCCAAGTAGTAATAACAGCTTCACCAACAGTAGTGCTACTAATATCTGCTGTGTAAGTGCCATCACCAACATCTTTAACATCGCCTAGAATAGCAGAATTAGTTGTTGCCATAGTAACGTATAAACCACCAGTAATTAGATTATTACCATCACTATCTATTGCTTGTAAGGTAATAGTTGATAATGCTTTGCCATCAATCAAACAAAATTTGTTTTGGAGTTTTAGCTACTAGAGTTGAGGTTTAGTGGTAAGATGCCTCACCTATTGACAATGTAAAGCTCAACTGTGGGGCTGTAATTAGTTTTACAACTACTCCAGCAAATCCCTAGTAGTAAAATAACCAAGCTTCACCTCAAAAAGTAGTTGCTACTAAATATCTGCTGTGTAAGTGCCATCAATCCAACATCGTTTTAACATCGCCTAAAAGAATAGCAGATTATGTTTTGTTTGATCAAGTAACGTATAAATCCCACCAGTAAATTAAGATTATTACTTTTTTATTTGCGTCTTTTTATTTTTTGGCTTTGGGGTTAAGGTAATAACTGATGATTGTCTTGTCCAGTTAGCAACTAGAGTTGTTGAGGATCTGCTACTTAGAGTTTGAAGTTTGTAGTAGATGCCTCACCTGGTATAAAGCTAACTGTGGCTGTAATTGCTTTACTTCTATATTGTACCAAATAACTGGCAGTAAAAAAATAATAGCATCAACCCGCAGTAGTAACTGGTAATTAAATTAGCTGTGTTAAGTGCCGTCCTTCAATTATCAGTTAATATCGCCTAGCGTAGCATCGCCAGTTTTTGTTTATTGTCATAGTGACATCTAAGCCACCAGTAATTAAATTAATTACCATCACTATCTATTCTTGATTTTAAGGTAATAGTTCGATAAATGCTTTGCCATCAGCAACAAACATTGTTGGATTTGCTACTAAGATTGAAGGTTTTGTGGTAGATGCCGTCAACCCAATTTGCAGGTAAAGCTTAACTGTGGCTGTATTAGTTACAACTACTCCAGCAATACTAGCGGTAACAGTAACATCGCCAGCAGCAGTACTGCTAATATCTGCTGTGTAAGTGCCATCACCAACATCTTTAACATCGCCTAGAGTACCTAGAGTAGCATCACCAGTTGTTATTGCCATAGTGACATCTAAGCCACCAGTAATTAAATTATTACCATCACTATCTATTGCTTGTAAGGTAATAACTGATATTGCGTTATTAGCAGCTAGAATTGTTGGAGATGCACTTAGAGTTGAAGTTGTAGTAGATGCCTCACCTGGTAAAAATAAAGCCTAACTGTAGCTGTATTTACCTAAATGAAAAGCTTTCTATTTCCCAACTGGAAGTTTGAATAGCAATGAAGGCAAGTTATAAGTAACTTCTTCAACAGTAAGTGCGGTGGTAAAAGTTTTGCCGTGTAAGTGCCGTCATGATTACCTGTAACTGAGCTTAATATAGCGCTACCAGTTGTCTCCATAGTAATAGTATTATCAACATTATCAAGTAAATTCATGTTATTAGTATCTTTAACTTGTAAGGTGATAGTTGATTTTGATTCACCAACAACAAAACAAAGCAAGCAATCATTTGGAGAATGCTTTTGTTAAAGTAAGAGGTATGTACATTAAAAGCACTTGGTATATAAAAAGTTATCGTAGCTGTATTAGTTACAACTGCTCCAGCAATCTTAGCGGTAATAGTAACATCCTCAATAATATCGTTAGCAATATCTACTGTGTAAGTGCCATCATTAATATCAACTAAGTTGCTTATCTTAGCAGAAGCCAGTTGTTTTCCCAATGTAACAACAGCTAAGCCACCAGTAATTCTAAATTATTACCAATTCGCATACTATTGCCTTAGCAAGGGTAACGAGTTGAAAATAACGCATTTAACCATCAGCAAGAAACAAGTTGTTGGATTTTGCGCTTAAGAGTTTGAAGTTGTGGTAAGATGCCCTCACCTATTGCAATAAAAGCTAACCGTAACTGTTTTAATGTCCCTACAATCTAACATCCCAGCAATACTAAGCGGTAATCAGTAACATCGCCAGCAGCAGTACCTTGTCTAATATCTGCTGTTGTAAAGTGCCATCACCGAACATTCCTTTAACATCGCCTAGAGTACCTAGAGTAGCATCTCCATTGTTTTTAATTGTCCATAGTGAAACATCTAAGCCACCAAGTAATTGAAATTTATTACCATCACTAATCTATTGCTTGTAAAGGTAATAGTTGAATTTTAATGCTTTATTGCCATTCAGCAAACCAAGAGTTTTGGTTTGGATTGCTAACTAAGAGTTTGATGGTTGTGGGTAGAATGCCTCACCTATTGCAGTAAAGCTAACCGTGGGCTGTATTAGTTTCTATATCCTACTGTCCAGCAAATACTAGCGGTAACAGTTAACATCGCCACAGCAGTACTTGCTAATATCTGCTGTTTGTAAGTGCCATCCACCAACGTCTTTAACATCGCCTAAGAGTAGCAATCGCCATTTTTGTTTATTGTCATCTCTACCATCTTAAGCCACCAAGTAATTAAATTAAATTATTACCATCGCTTATCTATTGCTTGTAAGGTAATAACTGATATTGCGTTATTAGCAGCTAGAGTTGTTGGAGATGCACTTAGAGTTGAAGTTGTAGTAGATGCCATCACCTGGTATAAAAAAAGCTAACTGTGGCTGTATTTAGTTGACAACTACTCCAGCAATCCTAGTAGTAATTAACAGCTTCCCAGCCAGCAGCAGTATAGCTAATATCTGCTGTGTAAGTGCCATCCACCAACATCTTTAAACATCCGCCTAGAATGGCCATACCCATTTGTTTTTTAATTGTCCATAGTGACATCTAAGCCACCAGTAATTAAATTATTATTACCATCACTATTCTATTGCTTGTAATGGTAATCAGATTTGATAATGCTTTGCCGTCCAGCAACAACAGTTTTGGTTGGAATTTGCCTACTAGAGTTTGAGGTTATGGTAGATGCCTCACCTATTGCAGTAAAGCTAACTGTGGCTGTATTAGTTACAACTACTCCAGCAATACTAGCAGTAATAACAGCTTCACCAACAGTAGTGCTGCTAATATCTGCTGTGTAAGTGCCATCACCAACATCTTTAACATCGCTTAGAGTAGCATCGCCAGTTGTTATTGCCATAGTGACATCTAAGCCATCAGTAATTAAATTATTACCATCACTATCTATTGCTTGTAAGGTAATAACTGATATTGCGTTATTAGCAGCTAGAGTTGTTGGAGATGCACTTAGAGTTGAAGTTGTAGTAGACGCCTCACCTATTGCAGTAAAGCTAACTGTGGCTGTATTAGTTACAACTACTCCAGCAATACTAGCAGTAATAACAGCTTCACCAACAGTAGTGCTACTAATATCTGCTGTGTAAGTGCCATCACCAATATCTTTAACATCGCCTAGAATGGCATCACCAGTTGTTATTGTCATAGTGACATCTAAGCCACCAGTAATTAAATTATAACCATCGCTATCTATTGCTTGTAAGGTAATAGTTGATAATGCTTTGCCATCAGCAACAACAGATGTTGGATTTGCTACTAGAGTTGAGGTTGTGGTAGATGCCTCACCTATTGCAGTAAAGCTGACTGCTGGCTGGTCTTTAGTTACAACTACTCCAGCAATACTAGCAGTAATAACAGCTTCACCAACAGTAGTGCTACTAATATCTGCTGTGTAAGTGCCATCACCAATATCTTTAACATCGCCTAGAGTAGCATCGCCAGTTGTTATTGTCATATCTACATCTAAGCCACCAGTAATTAGATTTATACTTTTTTGCGTCTTTTGCTTGTAAGGGTAATAGTTTGATTGTCTCAACCATTAGCAGCTAGTAGTTAGGGCAGGATCTGCTACTAGAGTTTGAAAGTTTGTAGTAGATGCCATCCACCTGGTATAAAAGCTAACTGTATACTTGTATTTACCAAAATTGAAAGCTTTCCTAATTTCCAACTGGGAGTGCTCAAATAATAACGAAGGCAGTTTAATAGTAACTTACTTCAGCAGTAGTTGCTGGTAAATAGTTTGCCGTGTAACGATAGCCGTCTTTATTATCAGTAATAATCGCCTAGGCGTAGCAGAATTGGGGGTTTTTGCTTGTCATAGTAAACGTACCCTAAGCCACCAGTAACTAAATTATTACTTTGTGAAAAGCATCTTTTGTTTGAAGGGTAACATATAGTTGATTTTGATTCACCAATCAGCAAACAACAATCATTGGAGATGCTGATTAGAGTAGAAGGTATTTTGCTATTAATAAACACCTGGTATATAAAAAGTTATCGTAGCTGTATTATCCACAACTGCCTCCCAAGCAATACTAACAGTACAGTAAAAATAGCATCCACCCGCAGTAGTATAGGTAATAGTTTGCTGTGTAATGTGCCGTCTTTTAATATCAGTAAATACCGCCTAGCGTAAGCAGAAAAATTAGTTGCTGTCCATAGTAAACGTCTAAATCCCACCAGTAACTAATTAATTAACCAAGTTTACGTCCCCCTTAACTTGTAAGGTGATGTTGATAATCCTTTCCATCAGCAAGAACAGGATTATTGGGATCTTGCTAACTAGGAGTTGATCCTGTAAGTGCAAGTGATTGCCTCGCCTGCAATAAAGCTAAACTGTGGGCTGGTATTAGTTAACAAACATGCCTCCAGCAATACTAGCATTAATCTAAAGTATCTCCCTAGCCAGTAGGTGCTAGTAATAGTTTGCTGTTGTCAAAGTGCCGTCTATATGTCTTTTAGCTTGGATACTGTTTCCTTGGTGATGACCATAGTAAACGTCTTAAACCACCATTAGCTAGATTATTACCATGCGCGTCCTTAACTTGTAAGGTGATAGTTGATCTTGCGTCACCATTAGCAACAACAGTTGTTGGGTCTGCTGTTACGGTTGAAGTTGTAAGAGATGCCTCACCTGGTATAAAGCTAACTGTGGCTGTATTAGTTACAGCTACTCCAGCAATCTTAGCAGTAATAACAGCATCTCCAGCAGTAGTGCTAGTAATAGTTGCTGTGTAAGTGCCATCTAGATTATCAGTAACTGGAGTACTTAACTTAGCAGAGTTACTTGCTGTCATAGTAACAGCCAAGCCAGTAGTGGTTAGATTTTCACCATCAGCATCTTTTGCTTGTAAGGTAATGCTTGATTGTGTTTTACCATCAGCAACAATAGTTGTTGGGTCTGCTACTAATGTTGAAGTTGCAACTGATACGTCACCTATGGTTGCAATAAAGCTAACTGTAGCTGTATTAGTTACAACTGCTCCAGCAATCCTAGCAGTAATAACAGCATCTCCAGTAGTATTGCTGGTAATTTCTGCTGTGTAAGTGCCGTCTTCATTATCAGTAATATCGCCTAGCGTAGCAGAATTACTTGCTGTCATAGTAACGTCTAAATTACCAGTAACTAGATTATTACCATATGTATCTATTGTTTGCAGGGTAATAGTTGATTTTGTTTCACCATCAGCAATAATAGTTATTGGGTCTGCTGTCACGGTTGAAGTTGTAAGAGATGCCTCACCTGGTATAAAGCTAACTGTGGCTGTATTAGTTACAACTGCTCCAGCAATCTTAGCAGTAATAATAGCATTACCAGCAGTAGTGCTGGTAATAGTTGCTGTGTAAGTGCCATCTTTATTATCAGTAACTGCACTTAACGTAGCAGAGTTAGTTGCTGTCATAGTAACAGCCAAGCCAGTAGTGGTTAGATTTTCACCATCAGCATCTTTTGCTTGTAAGGTAATGCTTGATTGTGTTTTACCATCAGCAACAATAGTTGTTGGGTCTGCTGTCACGGTTGAAGTTGTAAGAGATGCCTCACCTGATATAAAGCTAACTGTGGCTGTATTAGTTACAACTGCTCCAGCAATCTTAGCAGTAATAATAGCATTACCAGTAGTAGCGCTAGTAATAGTTGCTGTATAAGTGCCGTCTAGATTATCTTTAACTGGGGTTAACTTAGCAGAGTTACTTGCTGTCATAGTAACGTCCAAACCACCAGTAACTATATCATTGCCATGCGCGTCCTTAGTTTGTAAGGTAATAGTTGTTAATGCTTCATCATCAGCAACTACAGTTGTTAAACTTGCGCTTAAAGTTGATCTTATAACTGAAGCTTCGCCTGGTATAAAGATTACCATAACTGTATTAATTATAGCATAGTTATTAATTTTAGCAGTAACAATAACATTCTCGGCCTTAGTATTGGTAATAGTTGCTGTGTAAGATACCATCATAATTAATCAGTAACTCCACTTATCTCAGAATCACCAGTTGATTCAATTCAAAATAACATGACCACAGAAGTTAGAGGGGCAGACCATCCGCAGTTTTAAGTTTTAAAAGTAATAGTTTGATTTTGCTATGCCGTTAGTCAATAACAGCTATTAGGGTTTTAGCTGTTCACAGTTGAAGTTTGCAATTAATGCTGACCCCTCCATCTAATAGATGAAAATTTTACCAAAGGCTTCATTCCCTCTAAGCTACTCCATCAATATGGCCATAACAACGAACTCTCTGCCTCTCTAGAATTAGTTATGTCCTATTGAACTAAAGGTATGCCACATCACCATTGATCAGTAGCCTATTGCATTTATCTGCGTGAGGGCCATCAACATTAACTTCTAGGTTCCTTTGGGTTAAAGTTAAGCAGCTCCAGTTTACTCTCATAAGACAACAGTTAAATAAACCACCGTAATTAGCTTACTTCCAGATTTATCTTTTGCTTGTAGGGTAATAGCTTTTTGATAATTCTAATGCCATCAGAAGAACGAACATTTTTCTGGATTATGCACTTAGGGTTGATCGTACAAATTGAATGCCTATCCCCTATACTTTTTGGATAAAGCTCACTAATAGCATTTATTATTGATTTTGAACGTTCACTTCTTCACCACCAATGCTATCACTAACAATAACATCTCCCCACTGCAATTCTTAGTAAGAGTTATGCTGTGTAGCTACCATCCTTTATTTATCAAGTAATCTTGGCTTTAAAATAATAGAAATCAACTAACTTCCGTTTGAAGCAGATCTGGTTGGTCATAGCAACAACTCAAGTTTACCAGTAACTAAGATTATTTTCACCATACTCCAGTCCTTAGCTTGTGAAGGGTTTGATAGTTTGAATTTTTTCTATGCCATCATCAAGAACTCTTATTGCTGGGTTTGCTGTTAGAGTTGAAGTTGTAAGTGATGCCTCACCTGGTATAAAGCTAACTATGACTGCATTACTTAATTCTACTCCAGCAATCCTAGCAGTAATAACAACATTACCAGTAGTAGTGCTAGGAATAGTTGCTGTGTAAGTGCCATCTTCATTATCAGTAACTGCACTTAATCTAGCAGAGTTACCGCTTGGTACTCTTGCCATCATAACAACATCTAAGCCACCAGTAATCAAATTATTACCATACACGTCCTTAGCTTGTAAGGTAATAGTTGATAGTGCCTTGCCATCAGCAACAACAGTTGTTTGGTCTGTTACTAATGTTGAGGTTGCAACTGATACGTCACCTATGGTTGCAATAAAGCTAACTGTAGCTGTATTAGTTACAACTACTCCAGCAATCCTGGCAGTAACAACAGCATTACCAATAGTAGTGCTAGTAATAGTTACTGTATAAGTGCCGTTGTTATTATTTTTAACTGTGCTTAGTCTAGCAGAGCCAGCTGTTATTGCCATAGTAATAACTGCTTCATTAGAATCTAGATTATTACCAAACTTATCTTTTATTTGTAAGGTAATGCTTGATTGTGTTTCGCCATCAGCAACTACAGTTGCTGGGCTTGCTGTTAAAGTTGATTTTGTAGGTGACGCAGCACGTAAACTTGTATAAAAATTAACTCTAGCTGTATTAGTTACTTCTGCTCCATTAATGCTTGCAGTAATATCGAGATCCCCGTATGTAGCTTTAGTTACAGTTGCCGTATAACTGCCATCTTTATTATCAGTAATTTGACTTATAATAGCATCGGTAATTTCTCCTATGCTAGACATTGCTGCCATAGTAACATCCAAATCACCAGTAATTAGATTATTACCATATGCATCTTTTGTTTGTAAGGTAATAATTGAATATGATGTTCCATTAGAAAGTACAGTTTTTGGAGTTGCTATTAGAGTTGAAGTTGTAAGAGATGCCTCACCTGGTATAAAGCTAACTGTAGCTGTATTAGTTACAACTGCTCCAGCAATCTTAGCAGTAATAACAGCATCTCCAGCAGTGGCGCTAGTAATAGTTGCTGTATAAGTTCCGTCTAGATTATCAGTAACATTACTTAACGTAGCATCACCAGTTGTTATTAACATAGTAACATCCAAATTACTAGTGGTTAGATCATTGTCATGTACATCCTTAATTTGTAAGGTAATAGTTGATTTTGTTTTACCATCAGCAGTAACAGTTGTTGGATCTGCTGTCAAGGTTGAAGTTGTAAGAGATGCCTCACCTGGTATAAAGCTAACTGTGGCTGTATTAGTTACAGCTACTCCAGCAATCTTAGCAGTAATAACAGCATCCCCGGCAGTAGTGCTAGTAATAGTTGCTGTGTAAGTACCATCTTTATTATCAGTAACTGCACTTAACGTAGCAGAGTTACTTGCTGTCATAGTAACAGCCAAGCCAGTAGTGGTTAGATTTTCACCATCAGCATCTTTTGCTTGTAAGGTAATGCTTGATTGTGTTTTACCATCAGCAACTACAGTTGTTGGGTCTGCTACTAATGTTGAGGTTGCAACTGATACGTCACCTATGGTTGCAATAAAACTAATTGTAGCTGTATTAGTTACAACTGCTCCAGCAATACTAGCAGTAATAACAGCATCTCCAGTAGTGGTGCTAGTAATAGTTGCTGTGTAAGTGCCGTCTTTATTATCAGTAATATCGCCTAGCGTAGCAGAATTGGTTGCTGTCAAAGTAGTAACGTCTAAATTACCAGTAACTAGATTATTGCCATGCGCGTCCTTAACTTGTAAGGTGATAGTGGACAATGCTTTGCCATCAGCAATAATAGTTATTGGGTCTGCTGTCACGGTTGAAGTTGTAAGAGATGCCTCACCTGGAATAAAGCTAACTGTGGCTGTATTAGTTACAACTACTCCAGCAATCTTAGCAGTAATAACAGCATCTCCAGCAGTGGCGCTAGTAATAGTTGCTGTATAAGTTCCGTCTAGATTATCAGTAACATTACTTAACGTAGCATCACCAGTTGTTATTAACATAGTAATATCCAAATTACTAGTGGTTAGATCATTGTCATGTACATCCTTAATTTGTAAGGTAATAGTTGATTTGGTTTTACCATCAGCAGTAACAGTTGTTGGATCTGCTGTCAAGGTTGAAGTTGTAAGAGATGCCTCACCTGGTATAAAGCTAACTGTGGCTGTATTAGTTACAGCTACTCCAGCAATCTTAGCAGTAATAACAGCATCCCCGGCAGTAGTGCTAGTAATAGTTGCTGTGTAAGTGCCGTCTTTATTATCAGTAATATCGCCTAGCGTAGCAGAATTGGTTGCTGTCATAGTAACGTCTAAATTACCAGTAACTAGATTATTACCATATGTATCTATTGTTTGCAGGGTAATAGTTGATTTTGTTTCACCATCAGCAATAATAGTTATTGGGTCTGCTGTCACGGTTGAAGTTGTAAGAGATGCCTCACCTGGAATAAAATTCACCTCAACTGTTTCTATAAAATATTTTTCACGATGAGTGGCAGTTAAAGTAACAGATTCAGCTACAGTATTAGTAATAGTTGCTGTGTAAGTGCCGTCTAGATTATTTGTAACTGCACTTATCTTAGCAGAGCCAGTTGTTTCCATGCCAATATCTACAGAACTCTCAAGTAGATTATTACCATATGTGTCTTTAGTTTGAATGGTAATAGTTGATTTTTCTTTACCATCAGCAACTACATTAGTTGGGCTTGCACTTAGAGTTGTTTTGATCATAGACATAAGACCTGGTTTAAATCTAACCGTAGCTGTATTGTCTACTGCTACTGTATTAATGCTAACAGTAATAGTAACATCTTCAGCCTTAGTATTAATAATTTCTGCTGTGTAAGTGCCATCACCAGCATCGGCCATATTATTTAGAGTAGCAGAGCCAGTTGTTTCCCAAGTAACGGCCAAACCACCAGTAACTAGATTGTTACCTTGTGCATCTTTTGTTTGTAGGGTAATAGTTGATGTTGCGTAGTTATTAGCACGAACAGTTGTTGGGTCTGCTGTTACGGTTGAAGTTGTAAGAGATGCCTCACCTGGTATAAAGCTAACTGTGCTGTATTATTACAGCCCTTGATATTTTTTTAAAACCTCCAGCAATGCTAGCAGTAATAACAGCATCCCCGGCAGTAGTAGTGCTAGTAATAGTTGCTGTGTAAGTACCATCTTTATTATCAGTAACTGCACTTAACGTAGCAGAGTTACTTGCTGTCATAGTAACAGCCAAGCCAGTAGTGGTTAGATTTTCACCATCAGCATCTTTTGTTTGTAAGGTAATGCTTGATTGTGTTTACCATCACAACAATAGTTGTTTGGGGTTTCTGCTACTAAGTGAATTGCAACTGATTACTCACCTAGGTTGCAATAAAGCTTAACTGAAGCTGTATTAGGTACAAACTGCTCCAGCAATCCATAGCAGTAATAACAGCATCCCCGTCAATAGTGACTAGTAATAGTTGCTGTGTAAGTGTACCACCACCCCACCCCCCCCCCATCTTCATTATCAGTAATATCGCCTAGCGTAGCAGAATTAGTTGCTGTCATAGTAACGTCTAAATTACCAGTAACTAGATTATTACCATATGTATCTATTGTTTGCAGGGTAATAGTTGATTTTGTTTCACCATCAGCAATAATAGTTATTGGGTCTGCTGTCACGGTTGAAGTTGTAAGAGATGCCTCACCTGGTATAAAGCTAACTGTTGCTGTATTAGTTACAACTGCTCCAGCAATCTTAGCAGTAATAATAGCATTACCAGCAGTAGTGCTGGTAATAGTTGCTGTGTAAGTGCCGTCTTCATTATCAGTAATATCGCCTAGCGTAGCAGAATTAGTTGCTGTCATAGTAACGTCTAAATTACTAGTAGCTAGATTATTACCATGTACGTCCTTAACTTGTAAGGTGATGGTTGATAATGTCTTGCCATCAGCAACAACAGTTGTTGGGTCTGCTACTAGGGTTGATCCTGTAAGTGTAAGTGATGCCTCGCCTGCAATAAAGCTAACTGTAGTTGTATTAGTTACAGCTACTCCAGCAATCTTAGCAGTAATAACAGCATCTCCAGTAGTGGTGCTAGTAATAGTTGCTGTGTAAGTGCCATCTAGATTATCAGTAACTGCATTTAACGTAGCAGAGTTACTTGCTGTCATAGTAACAGCCAAGCCAGTAGTGGTTAGATTTTCACCATCAGCATCTTTTGCTTGTAAGGTAATGCTTGATTGTGTTTTACCATCAGCAACAATAGTTGTTGGGTCTGCTACTAATGTTGAAGTTGCAACTGATACGTCACCTATGCTTGCAATAAAGCTAACTGTAGCTGTATTAGTTACAACTAATCCAGCAATCTCAGCAGTAATAACAGCATCCCCGGCAGTAGTGCTAGTAATAGTTGCTGTGTAAGTGCCGTCTTTATTATCAGTAATATCGCCTAGCGTAGCAGAATTAGTTGCTGTCATAGTAACGTCTAAATTACTAATAACTATATTATTGCCATGCGCGCCCTTAACTTGTAAGGTAATGCTTGATTGTGTTTTACCATCAGCAATAATAGTTGTTGGGTCTGCTACTAATGTTGAATTTGCAACTGATACGTAACCTCTCATTGCAAGAAAGTTAACTGTAGCTGTATTAGTTACAACTTCTCCAGCAATCTTAACAGTAATAACAGCACGTCCAATAGTATTGCTTCTAATCTCTGCTGTGTAAGTACCGTCTTTATTATCAGTAATATCGCCTAGCGTAGCAGAATTAGTTGTTGTCATAGTAACGTCTAAATTACCAGTAACTAGATTGTTACCTTGTGCATCTTTTGTTTGTAGGGTAATAGTTGATGTTGCGTAGTTATTAACACTAACAATTGTTCGGTATGCTGTTACGGTTGAAGTTGTAAGAGATACTTCACCTGGTATAAAGCTAACTGTAGCTGTATTACTTACTTCTACTCCAGCAATACTGGCAGTAATAATAGCGTCTCCAGCAGTAGTGCTAGTAATAGTTGCTGTGTAAGTGCCGTCTAGGTTATCAGTAACTGGAGTACTTAACTTAGCAGAGTTACTTGCTGTCATAGTAACAGCCAAGCCAGTAGTGGTTAGATTTTCACCATCAGCATCTTTTGCTTGTAAGGTAATGCTTGATTGTGTTTTACCATCAGCAACAATAGTTGTTTGGTCTGCTACTAATGTTGAAGCTACAACTGATACGTCACCTATGCTTGCAATAAAGCTAACTGCAGCTGTATTAGTTACAACTTCTCCAGCAATCTTAGCAGTAATAATAGTATCACCCGCAGTAGTGCTGGTAATCTCTGCTGTGTAAGTACCATCTTTATTATCAGTAATATCGCCTAGCGTAGCAGAATTGGTTGCTGTCATAGTAACGTCTAAATTACCAGTAACTAGATTATTACCATGCACGTCCTTAGCTTGTAAGGTGATAGTGGACAATGCTTTGCCGTCAGCAATAACAGTTGTTAGGTCTGCTACTAGGGTTGAACCTGTAAGTGCAACTGATGCCTCACCTGGTATAAAGCTAACTGTAGCTGTATTAGTTGTTACAACTACTCCAGCAATGCTAGCAGTAATAACAGCATCCCCGGCAGTAGTGCTAGTAATAGTTGCTGTATAAGTGCCCCCATCAACCTCAATAACGTCTTCCAGCGTAGCATCGCCAGTTGTTATTGCCATAGTGACAGCTAAACCACTAGTGGTTGGTTTATTATGATACATATCTCTAACATATAAGACAATAGTTGATTTTGTTTTGCCATCAGCAACAACAGTTGTTGGGTGTGCCACTATCATGGAATTTGTAACAGATGCCTCACCTGGTATAAATGTCACCATAACTGTATTAGTTACGCTTTCTCCAGCAATACTAGCATTAATAATAACATCTTTATTACTAGTATGAGTAACGGTTGCTGTGTAAGTACCGTCTAGATTATCAGTAACATCGCTTAGCTTAGGGCGACTAGCTTCTATGCTAACAGAAGCACTGCTTAAACTATTAGTATCAATAACAGAATCGGCTGCCGTCATAGTAACTTCCAAGCCACCAGTAATTAGATTCTTTCTATCTTTATCCTTAACTTGTAAGGTAATAGTTGATAATGCCTTGTCATCAGCAACTACAGTGGTTGGAGATGCACTTAGTGGTTGACGCCGCAAACAGAAGGTTCAACCATGTAGCACTATTTACTAAGGAGGCCTTGGGATTTTATAGCTGTAGTAGTTAGAATTAGCTGGTGTTGCTTTTGCAACTTAACAGCATTAAACTTCTACTAAATTTATTCAATCGTTACACCACTAATACTCAGGCATCCTTGTAGTTTTCAATACTTAGGCCACTGTTTATTAGTGCCATTCATTAAAAACTGATTAAAATAATAAAAAAGGTTACCTTTTAATTGAGCCTTCGCCAGTTGCTGAAAATGCCAGCACCATAAAGTTACCAGTACCACTACAAGCTGCTCCATTTTATCAGCAACTGACATTACCAGTTTTATTACATGCATTAATGGCTGTTATTAAATTTTATAAGCCAAAAATTTCATCATCTTGGAGTTAAGTAATTAATTAAATAGTATTAATTCGCTAATACTAGAATCAGACTCCATTCATTTGTGATAACAGCTGCTAGCATTAAACCAAAAACTTAATTCCTGCATTATCATTATTAGCTCTTTTTGATTAAGCTCCAGTTGGAAATGGTTTTAACAAAGTTAAACATCTGCGATACAAATTTATTTAGTAGCAATCCATTTTATTATTCTTTAGCGGGCAATATCCAGCTGTTGAAAGGACTGCACCTGTTTTCTGCTAATCGATTAAGCAATTTCAGATAATGGTGATGCTGAAACAGTAAAATTCCTCCCTACCTGGAATGTATAAAATGCCGCGGCGCAATATCATTCTGGCATTTGGTGCGTTTTACCAGTTGCTTCCCCATCAAATATAGCCTAACCTCTGGTGCAAAGAAAAAGTGCACGAAAACCAGACACAAAGTTACTGCCCTGCTTTCATCTCTATGTCATTTTAGCTAATACTACGCTATCAATTGTTTATGCAAGCTTGATAGAGCCGTCACTATCTTCAAGCGTACAAGAATGCAACCTACAGTTTTTGTTTGCATTGTATTCACCTTAAGCTAGCAGAGTACGGCATTAGAGGCAAGGGGTTTTTTCAATACGCTCTTTGTTAGCGCGTTCTACAAATCTTTAGATCAGTTTAAATCCATCACTCTCTGGCTCTAAATGGCTTTTATCATCAACTGCAAAACAAAAATCAATTAAAATTGCTCAGTTATGCCAATAGGGCCAATTCAACTGCTATTTTAATTTACCCCGTAGCTTTTACTGCTTGTGGTGTTTAGTGTCTTTTCTTGTCCAAATTCAAAATTAATTAATTGAATGGGGTAAGTTTGATTTCCATACCAAAGGTAAACTTGCCATTAAATATTTTGTACCTTTTATAGCATCCCAATGATAATAAGTACCTTTAGCTTTTGCCCAAGGCAAGTAAGGAACTTGCCCTGTTAATTTAACATCATGTCCTGCTAATGCTTCTTCAACATATTTACCAATGATTTTTTCATCTGAGATTGGATAATAAGCATTAATATGTGAGCTAAAGTTAGAGCGTTGATATTCAAGACCAAGACTTAGACGCTTGTGTCCAGAATCGAGTTCATTATCACCAAATATATTAACCCCTGCTATGGCCATATCATCTTCAACTAAAAGACGATGCCCAACACCTAAGTTAATAGTTCCACGGCGCTCACCATGATTTTCACCTGATGATATTTGGCCTTGTAAGAAGGTTAAGTCTTTACTTTTTTCATCTAATTTAGAGAGTGGCTGAATGGTTTTAATGCCGTAATCTATCTCGTCTGAAGCAAGACCACCTATCTTAATTACTTCAGTAACGTCCAGAGCAAACTGGACTTGACGAAAACTTCATTGGCTTTATCATTAACAAAGGTTTCTGTATTATTAACAATTTTGTTTTTTAATTGGTTTTTTATATTTGTGGTTATTCTGCTATCTAATTTATTAGCATTGTCTGAGTTTGTAGAACCTATAGTGTTACGAATAGTACCAGCAGTTTCTTTTAATAAAGTAGTAGCTTGATTGTCTTTTCTAGTAGTTGATCGTGGGGTGTTTCCATTGTAGACATAGGGCTTACTAAGGTCTAAGTAAGAAGACTTATCAAAACCTTCTTTTGCTTGCGTCTCAACAGAAAGTAAAAAGGTAAAAATACTTAACGCAAGAGCACTGGCCTTTGTGATAGTTTTTATAGTTGGGAATGTAGATGTAAGTGCATGCATAATTATAATCATATTTTAGTAAGTATATTTTAGTAAGTATATTTTAGTAAGTATATTTTAACCGTATTTTAACCGTATTTTAACCGTATTTATTAGTATATATATTTAACTATGATTTTAGTAAGTATATTTACAATAATATAAATACTTTTATGGAGATATTGTTACAAAAAATAAAATATTAACTAGTATAAAAATTAAAGGTGTTAATGGTAAAAAAGAGATTAGTGGCTTTTCACTTGACGATATCATTGCAAATGAATGAACAAGATAAACTGAATAAAGTATGTAAATTAAAGTTTATTGATCTTTAATACAGCGAATAGACATACCATCACCTCGAACATGTGCGCCAGATATTGCATTATCATCAGAAAATTCAATATACTTAGATGATATACCAATTCCAGCGCTATCCCTAGTCCAATAGAACGCCTTAAGGTCAGCATCACGAATAGGGGCGTCACTACTTGGAGACCATAATAAATGCATGTCATTCAGATCAGTCCATGGATTAGGACTGCTATCGCGATAGCCAGAAGCTACCAACTTTAAGAAACTATTTGACACTTTATCTAAAGTATTATCACCTGCATTTATAGTATCGGCTAAAAACTCTTCTTCCAGTGGTACGCTAAATCCTGCTGGACAAATAGCATTAACGCCACCGTCAGCCCAAGCAGCTTTACGCTTTGAACCAGACTCATCTATTGCCCTTATTAGTCAATCTCTGCTATCCCTATTGTTAATAAATTTACCTTTAACTCTTATCTTATAGTCCATTACTTAGTAACCCTACCTTTAAAGTGTTCCCATCTAGTCTTACTTGAACCATTACCTGGAAAATCATAATTAATCCACATCTCTCCTTCACAATGTAAGGTTACAGGTTGATAGTTTCTTATCTTAGCATGGCATAGGTCATCTGATAATGATTGCAATAGGTGTTCCTATATATAATACATATCACCATCAATATTTGTTCAAGGTTCTTATGTAGCCAAATTCTGTGCATAAGGAGGCATAATAGTTGTTTTGGGTTTGCTACTAATATTAAAAAATTTCTTCAAAAAGAACCGTAGCTGTATCAATTACAGCTACTCCAGCAATACTGGCAGTGATTCTAACATACCCAACAGTAGTACTGGTAATAGTTGCTGTGTAAGTGCCGTCTTCATTATCAGTAACTTCACTTAGAGTAGCGCCACTTCCAAATGTTGTTTCCATAGTAACAGCTAAACCACCAGTAACTAGATTATTACCGTGCGCATCCTTAACTTGTAAGGTGATGGTTGATTTTGTTTTGCCATCAGCAGTAACAATTATTGGGTCTGCAGTTGCAATTGAAGTTGCAACTGATGCCTCACCTGGTGTAAAGAACACGATAGCTGTATCAATTACAACTACTTCAGAAATTTTAGCAATAATAGTAACATCTCCAGCAATAGTACTAGTAATAGTTGCTGTATAAGTACCGTCATTATGATCAGTAATTTCGCTTAGAGTAGCTTCTTCAGTTGCTGTTTCCATAGTAACAGCTAAGCCACCAGTAATTAGATTTACACCAGCAGCATCTTTTGTTTGTAAGGTAATAGTTGATTTTGCTATATTATCAGCAATAGCTGTTACTAAATATGCTGTTAGAGTTGAAGCTGTAACCGAAACATCAGGAATTGCAGTAAAATTTACTATAGCTGTATTGTTTACTTCTATTGTACCAATCCTAGCAGTAATAATAGTATCACCAGTAGTAATGCTAGTAATAGTTGCTGTGTAAGTACCGTCTAGATTATCAGTAACTGGAGTACTTAACTTAGCAGAGTTAGTTGCCGTCATAGTCACATCCAAGCCACCAGTAATTAGATTTGCACCAGCAGCATCTTTTGTTTGCAAGGTAATAGTTGATTTTGTTACGCCATTAGCAGGAACAATTGTTGGGACTGCTACTAAGGTTGAAGTTGCAGTAGACACTGTACCTATTGTAATAAAACTAACCGTAGTTGTATTATTTACGTCTTCTCCAGCAATACTAGCAGTAATAATAGCATCACCAGTAGTAGTGCTAGTAATAGTTGCTGTGTAAGTGCCGTCTAGATTATCAGTAACTGGAGTACTTAACTTAGCAGAGTTAGTTGCCGTCATAGTAACATCTAAGCCACCAGTAATTAGATTTGCACCAGCAGCATCTTTTGTTTGCAAGGTAATAGTTGATTTTGTTACGCCATTAGCAGGAACAATTGTTGGGACTGCTACTAAGGTTGAAGTTGCAGTAGACACTGTACCTATTGTAACAAAACTAACCGTAGTTGTATTATTTACGTCTTCTCCAGCAATACTGGCAGTAATAATAGCATCACCAGTAGTAGTGCTAGTAATAGTTGCTGTGTAAGTGCCGTCTAGATTATCAGTAACTGGAGTACTTAGCTTAGCAGAGTTAGTTGCTGTCATAGTAACATCCAAGCCACCAGTAATTAGATTTGCACCAGCAGCATCTTTTGTTTGCAAGGTAATAGTTGATTTTGCTACGCCATTAGCAGAAACAATTGCTGGGTCTGATGTCACGGTTGATCTTGTAAGAGATGTATCTGGTATAAAACTAACTGCAGCTGTGTCAGTTACGTCTTGTCCAGAAACAGTAGCAGTAATAGTGACAGACTCAACTTTATGATTATCAATATTTGCTGTATAAATACCAGCACCCTTATAAATAGCTTGATATATCCTAGCCGATCCAGTTGTTTTCATAATAACATGTACAGCATCATTATCTAGATTATTGCCATGCGCATCTTTTGTTTGTAAGTTAATAGCTGATCTTCTTCCGCTACCAGCAGTAACAATCATTGGGTCTGCTGTTAGAGTAGAAGTTAAAGGTGATACGCCGCCTAATGTAAAGATAACCTCAGTTGTGCTACTTATATCTTTACCATAAACACTAGCAGTAATAGTGACAGTCTCAGGCCTAGTGTTAATAATCTCTGCTGTGTAAGAACCATCGCCTCTATTATTAATTGTACTTATTACAGCAGAACCAGTTGTTCGCAAAACGACATTGTCACCAACAACTATATTATTACCCTCTTTATCCTTAACTGTTAATTTAATAAATCCTGCATGTGAACCATTAGCAAATGTCTCTCCACTTAATGTATAAGTTAAGAAAGATAGAGTTGAAGTTGTATAAGAGATCTCATCTGGTATAAAACTCACCGTAGCTGTATTACCAAATAAAGTCTTTCTATCTCCAAATGGAGTTTGAATAGTAACGAAGGCAGTTATAGTAACTTCTTCAACAGTATTGTTGGTAATAGTTGCTGTGTAAGTGCCGTCATTATTACCTGTAACTGAACTTAATATAGCGCTACCAGTTGTCTCCATAGCAATAGTCTGATCAATATTATCAAGTAAATTTATGTTATTAATATCTTTAACGTATAAGGTGATAGTTGATTTTGATTCACCGTCAGCATCAACAATCATTGGAGATGCTGTTAGAGTAGAGGTATGTATATTATAATCACCTGGTAGATAAAAAGTTATCGTAGCTGTATTAGCCACAACTGCTCCAGCAATCCTAGCAGTAACAACAGCATCTCCAACAGTAGTGCTGGTAATAGTTGCTGTGTAAGTGCCGTCTTTATTATCAGTAATACCGCCTAGCGTAGCAGAATTAGTTGCTGTCATAGTAACGTCTAAATCACCAGTAACTAGATTATTGCCATGTACGTCCTTAACTTGTAAGGTGATGGTTGATAATGCCTTTCCATCAGCAAGAACAGATGTTGGATCTGCTACTAGGGTTGATCCTGTAAGTGCAAGTGATGCCTCGCCTGCAATAAAGCTAACTGTGGCTGTATTAGTTACAACTGCTCCAGCAATACTAGCAGTAATAATAGTATCACCCGCAATAGTGCTAGTAATAGTTGCTGTGTAAGTGCCGTCTAGATGATCTTTAGCTTGGATACTGTTCCTTGGTGATGACATAGTAACGTCTAAACCACCAGTAGCTAGATTATTACCATGCGCGTCCTTAACTTGTAAGGTGATAGTTGATCTTGCGTCACCATTAGCAACAACAGTTGTTGGGTCTGCTGTTACGGTTGAAGTTGTAAGAGATGCCTCACCTGCAATAAAGCTAACTGTGACTGTATTGCTTACTTCTATTGTACCAATACTAGCAGTAAAATAGCATCCCGGCAGTAAGTAATGGTAATCTTGCTGTGTTGTGCTCCCTTCCTTCTTTCAGGAATATCGCCTAGCGTAGCAAAAATTACTTGGTGTAATAGTAACGTAAAATTACTAGCTAGTAGATTATTACCATGTTCCGTCTTTGCTTGTTAAAGTGATGGTGAATATGCTTGCCATCAGCAAACCAAGTTGTTGGGATTGTCTAGTTGAATTCCCTGCAAGTTGTAAGTTGATGCCTCGTCTGCATAAATCTAACTGTGAACGTATTGTTACTTCTAAATTGTACCAATATGGCAGTAACCCCCCCCCTAAAAATAGCATCACCCGCAGTAGTGCTGGGTTAATTGTTGCTGTGTAAGTGCCGTCTAGGTTAATCAAAGGAACTGGGAGTGGCTTACTTGCATTAGGGTTAGTTGCTGCATGTAACGTCTATTACTTAGTAGCTTGGTTAATTTCCATGGTTAGTCTTTAACTTGGTTAAGGGATGGTTGATAAATGCCTTGCCATCAGCAAACAACAGTTGTTGGATCTGCTACTAGGGTTGATCCTGTAAGTGTAAGTGATGCCTTCGTCCTGCAATAAAGCTAACTGTGGACTGTATTAGCTTACTTCTATTCTACCATACTTGGCAGTAATAATAGTATCACCCGCAGTAGTGCTGGTAATTAGTTGCTGTGTAATGTGCTGTCTCAGGGTTATCATTAATAACGGAGTAGCTTAATAGCAGAGTTAGTTGCTGTCATAGTAACGTCTATTACTAGTAGCTAGATTATTACCATGTACGTCTTTAACTTGTAAAGTGATGGTTGATAATGCCTTGCCATCAGCAACAACAGTTGTTGGATCTGCTACTAGGGTTGAGCCTGTAAGTGCAAGTGATGCCTCGCCTGCAATAAAGCTAACTGTGACTGTATTGCTTACTTCTATTGTACCAATACTAGCAGTAATAATAGCATCACCCGCAGTAGTACTGGTAATCTCTGCTGTGTAAGTGCCGTCTTCATTATCAGTAATATCGCCTAGCGTAGCAGAATTGGTTGCTGTCATAGTAACGTCTAAATTACCAGTAACTAGATTATTACCATATGTATCTATTGTTTGCAGGGTAATAGTTGATTTTGTTTCACCATCAGCAATAAGAGTTGTTGGGTCTGCTGTTACGGTTGAAGTTGTAAGAGATGCCTCACCTGGAATAAAATTCACCTCAACTGTTTCTATAAAATATTTTGCACGATAAGTGGCAGTTAAAGTAACAGATTCAGCCACAGTATTAGTAATAGTTGCTGTGTAAGTGCCATCCTGATTATTTGTAACTGCACTTATCTTAGCAGAGCCAGTTGTTTCCATGCCAAGATACAAATAACTCTCCATTAGATTATTACCATATGTGTCTTTAATTTGAATGGTAATAGTTGATTTTGTTTCACCATCAGCAATAAGAGTTGTTGGGTCTGCTGTTACGGTTGAAGTTGTAAGAGATGCCTCACCTGGAATAAAATTCACCTCAACTGTTTCTATAAAATATTTTTCACGATGAGTGGCAGTTAAAGTAACAGATTCAGCTACAGTATTAGTAATAGTTGCTGTGTAAGTGCCGTCTAGATTATTTGTAACTGCGCTTATCTTAGCAGAGCCAGTTGTTTCCATGCCAATATCTACAGAACTCTCAAGTAGATTATTACCATATGTGTCTTTAATTTGAATGATAATAGTTGATTTTTCTTTGCCATCAGCAACTACATTAGTTGGGCTTGCACTTAGAGTTGTTTTGATCATAGACATAAGACCTGGTTTAAATCTAACCGTAGCTGTATTGTCTACTGCTACTGTATTAATGCTAACAGTAATAGTAACATCTTCAGCCTTAGTATTAATAATTTCTGCTGTGTAAGTGCCATCACCAGCATCAGCCATATTATTTAGAGTAGCAGAGCCAGTTGTTTCCCAAGTAACGGCCAAACCACCAGTAACTAGATTGTTACCTTGTGCATCTTTTGTTTGTAGGGTAATAGTTGATGTTGCGTAGTTATTAGCACGAACAGTTGTTGGGTCTGCTGTTACGGTTGAAGTTGTAAGAGATGCCTCACCTGGTATAAAGCTAACTGTGGCTGTATTAGTTACAACTGCTCCAGCAATCCTAGCAGTAATAACAGCATCTCCAGCAGTAGTGCTAGTAATAGTCGCTGTGTAAGTGCCGTCTAGATTATCAGTAACTGGAGTACTTAACTTAGCAGAGTTACTTGCTGTCATAGTAACGTCTAAATTACTAGTAGCTAGATTATTACCATGTATGTCTTTAACTTGTAAGGTGATGGTTGATAATGCCTTGCCATCAGCAACAACAGTTGTTGGATCTGCTACTAGGGTTGATCCTGTAAGTGCAAGCGATGCCTCGCCTGCAATAAAGCTAACTGTGGCTGTATTAGTTACAACTGCTCCAGCAATCCTAGCAGTAATAATAGTATAACCCGCAGTAGTGCTGGTAATCTCTGCTGTGTAAGTGCCGTCTTCATTATCAGTAATATCGCCTAGCGTAGCAGAATTACTTGCTGTCATAGTAACGTCTAAATTACTAGTAGCTAGATTATTACCATGTACGTCTTTAACTTGTAAAGTGATGGTTTTTTTTTTAAAGTGATGGTTGATAATGCTTTGCCATCAGCAACAACAGTTGTTGGGTCTGCTACTAGGGTTGATCCTGCAAGTGTAAGTGATGACTCGTCTGCAATAAAGCTAACTGTGGCTGTATTAGTTACAACTGCTCCAGCAATACTAGCAGTAATAACAGCATCTCCAGCAGTGGTGCTGGTAATCTCTGCTGTGTAAGTACCGTCTTCATTATCAGTAATATCGCCTAGCGTAGCAGAATTACTTGCTGTCATAGTAACGTCTAAGTCACCAGTAACTATATTATTACCATGTACGTCTTTAACTTGTAAAGTGATGGTTGATAATGCCTTGCCATCAGCAACAACAGTTGTTGGATCTGCTACTAGGGTTGATCCTGTAAGTGCAAGTGATGCCTCGCCTGCAATAAAGCTAACTGTGGCTGTATTAGTTACAACTGCTCCAGCAATCCTAGCAGTAATAATAGCATCACCCGCAGTAGTACTGGTAATAGTTGCTGTATAAGTGCCGTCTTCATTATCAGTAATACCGCCTAGCGTAGCAGAATTAGTTGTTGTCATAGTAACGTCTAAATTACTAGTAACTAGATTATTACCATGTACGTCCTTAACTTGTAAGGTGATGGTTGATAATGCCTTGCCATCGGCAACAACAGTTGTTGGGTCTGCTACTAGGGTTGATCCTGTAAGTGCAAGTGATGCCTCGCCTGCAATAAAGCTAACTGTGGCTGTATTAGTTACAACTGCTCCAGCAATACTAGCAGTAATAATAGTATCACCCGCAGTAGTACTGGTAATAGTTGCTGTGTAAGTGCCGTCTTCATTATCAGTAATACCGCCTAGCGTAGCAGAATTACTTGCTGTCATAGTAACGTCTAAATCACCAGTAACTAGATTATTGCCATGTACGTCTTTAACTTGTAAGGTGATGGTTGATAATGCCTTGCCATCAGCAACAACAGTTGTTGGATCTGCTACTAGGGTTGATCCTGTAAGTGTAAGTGATGCCTCGCCTGCAATAAAGCTAACTGTGGCTGTATTGCTTACTTCTATTGTACCAATACTAGCAGTAATAATAGCATCACCCGCAGTAGTGCTAGTAATAGTTGCTGTGTAAGTGCCGTCTAGGTTATCAGTAACTGGAGTGCTTAACTTAGCAGAGTTACTTGCTGTCATAGTAACGTCTAAGTCACCAGTAACTATATTATTACCATGTACGTCTTTAACTTGTAAGGTGATGGTTGATAATGCCTTGCCATCAGCAACAACAGTTGTTGGATCTGCTACTAGGGTTGATCCTGTAAGTGTAAGTGATGCCTCGCCTGGTATAAAACTAACTGTGGCTGTATTAGTTACAACTGCTCCAGCAATACTAGCAGTAATAATAGTATCACCCGCAGTAGTACTGGTAATAGTTGCTGTGTAAGTGCCGTCTTCATTATCAGTAATATCGCCTAGCGTAGCAGAATTAGTTGCTGTCATAGTAACGTATAAATTACCAGTAACTAGATTATTACCATGTACGTCCTTAACTTGTAAGGTGATGGTTGATAATGCCTTGCCATCAGCAACAACAGTTATTGGGTCTGCTACTAGGGTTGATCCTGTAAGTGTAAGTGATGCCTCGCCTGCAATAAAGCTAACTGTGGCTGTATTAGTTACAACTGCTCTAGCAATACTAGCAGTAATAATAGTATCACCCGCAGTAGTACTGGTAATCTCTGCTGTGTAAGTGCCGTCTTCATTATCAGTAATACCGCCTAGCGTAGCAGAATTAGTTGTTGTCATAGTAACGTCTAAATTACCAGTAACTAGATTATTACCATGCGCGTCCTTAACTTGTAAGGTGATGGTTGATAATGCTTTGCCATCAGCAACAACAGTTGTTGGGTCTGCTACTAGGGTTGATCCTGTAAGTGCAAGTGATGCCTCGCCTGCAATAAAGCTAACTGTGGCTGTATTAGTTACAACTGCTCCAGCAATACTAGCAGTAATAATAGCATCACCCGCAGTGGTGCTGGTAATCTCTGCTGTGTAAGTGCCGTCTTCATTATCAGTAATATCGCCGAGCGTAGCAGAATTAGTTGCTGTCATAGTAACGTCTAAATTACCAGTAACTAGATTATTGCCATGCGCGTCCTTAACTTGTAAGGTGATGGTTGATAATGCCTTGCCATCAGCAACAACAGTTGTTGGATCTGCTACTAGGGTTGATCCTGTAAGTGTAAGTGATGCCTCACCTGGTATAAAACTAACTGTGGCTGTATTAGTTACAACTGCTCCAGTAATACTAGCAGTAATAATAGCATCTCCAGCAGTGGTGCTAGTAATAGTTGCTGTGTAAGTGCCGTTTAGGTTATCAGTAACTGGAGTGCTTAACTTAGCAGAGTTACTTGCTGTCATAGTAACGTCTAAATTACTAGTAGCTAGATTATTACCATGTACGTCTTTAACTTGTAAAGTGATGGTTGATAATGCCTTGCCATCAGCAACAACAGTTGTTGGGTCTGCTACTAGGGTTGATCCTATAATCGCAAGTGATGCCTCGCCTGCAATAAAGCTAACTGTGGCTGTATTGCTTACTTCTATTGTACCAATACTAGCAGTAATAATAGCATCACCCGCAGTAGTGCTGGTAATCTCTGCTGTGTAAGTGCCGTCTTCATTATCAGTAATACCGCCTAGCGTAGCAGAATTAGTTGCTGTCATAGTAACGTCTAAATTACCAGTAACTAGATTATTACCATGCGCGTCCTTAACTTGTAAGGTGATGGTTGATAATGCTTTGCCATCAGCAACAACAGTTGTTGGGTCTGCTACTAGGGTTGATCCTGTAAGTGCAAGTGATGCCTCGCCTGCAATAAAGCTAAGGGCTATTGTTACAACTGATCAGCATCTAGCAGGTAACAATTCCAGCCATACAACAAAGTAAGTTGCTAAGAATAGTTGCCTTGTTTAGTTGCCAAGTCCTGGTATAAAATCAGTATATAACCCCCTAGCGTAACAGAGGTTACTTTGGGCTTGTTCATAGAACGTCCTAAATTACTAGTAGCTGATTAAATTCATGGTAATCTACGTTAAGTAAGCTGATATTGCCTGCAATCTGCAAACAACAGTGTTCTTGCTACTATTGATCTGTAGTAATACTTTGCCTAGCGTAGCAAGAGTTACTTGCCTGCATAGTAACGTCTAAATTATTACTAGTAGCTAAGATTATTACCATGTACGTCCTATTATCTTGTAAGGAGAGTGGTTGATAGTGCCTTGCCATCAGCAACAACAGTTGATTGGTAATGCTTGCCTACTATTTGGGTTGGATCCTGTAAGTGCAAGCGATGCCTCGCCTGCAATAAAGCTAACTGTGGCTGTATTAGTTACAACTGCTCCAGCAATACTAGCAGTAATAATAGTATCACCCGCAGTGGTGCTGGTAATCTCTGCTGTGTAAGTGCCGTCTTCATTATCAGTAATACCGCCTAGCGTAGCAGAGTTACTTGCTGTCATAGTAACGTCTAAATTACTAGTAGCTAGATTATTACCATGTACGTCCTTAACTTGTAAGGTGATGGTTGATAATGCCTTGCCATCAGCAAGAACAGATGTTGGGTCTGCTACTAGGGTTGATCCTGTAAGTGCAAGTGATGCCTCGCCTGCAATAAAGCTAACTGTGGCTGTATTAGTTACAACTGCTCCAGCAATACTAGCAGTAATAATAGTATCACCCGCAGTAGTACTGGTAATAGTTGCTGTGTAAGTGCCGTCTTCATTATCAGTAATATCGCCTAGCGTAGCAGAATTAGTTGCTGTCATAGTAACGTCTAAATTACCAGTAACTAGATTATTGCCATGCGCGTCCTTAACTTGTAAAGTAATGGTTGATAATGCCTTGCCATCAGCAACAACAGTTGTTGGATCTGCTACTAGAGTTGATCCTGTAAGTGCAAGTGATGCCTCGCCTGCAATAAAGCTAACTGTGACTGTATTGCTTACTTCTATTGTACCAATACTGGCAGTAATAACAGCATCACCCGCAGTAGTGCTGGTAATCTCTGCTGTGTAAGTGCCGTCTTCATTATCAGTAATATCGCCTAGCGTAGCAGAATTAGTTGCTGTCATAGTAACGTCTAAATTACCAGTAACTAGATTATTACCATGTACGTCTTTAACTTGTAAAGTGATGGTTGATAATGTCTTGCCATCAGCAACAACAGTTGTTGGATCTGCTACTAGGGTTGATCCTGTAAGTGCAAGTGATGCCTCGTCTGCAATAAAGCTAACTGTGGCTGTATTAGTTACAACTGCTCCAGCAATCCTAGCAGTAATAATAGCATCACCCGCAGTAGTGCTGGTAATAGTTGCTGTGTAAGTGCCGTCTTCATTATCAGTAATACCGCCTAACGTAGCAGAATTACTTGCTGTCATAGTAACGTATAAATTACTAGTAGCTAGATTATTACCATGTACGTCTTTAACTTGTAAGGTGATGGTTGATAATGCCTTGCCATCAGCAACAACAGTTATTGGGTCTGCTACTAGGGTTGATCCTGTAAGTGCAAGTGATGCCTCGCCTGCAATAAAGCTAACTGTGGCTGTATTAGTTACAACTGCTCCAGCAATACTAGCAGTAATAATAGTATCACCCGCAGTAGTACTGGTAATCTCTGCTGTGTAAGTGCCGTCTTCATTATCAGTAATACCGCCTAGCGTAGCAGAATTACTTGCTGTCATAGTAACGTCTAAATTACCAGTAACTAGATTATTGCCATGCGCGTCCTTAATTTGTAAGGTGATGGTTGATAATGCCTTGCCATCAGCAACAACAGTTGCTGGATCTGCTACTAGGGTTGAGCCTGTAAGTGTAAGTGATGCCTCGCCTGCAATAAAGCTAACTGTGACTGTATTGCTTACTTCTATTGTACCAATACTGGCAGTAATAATAGCATTGCCTGCAGTAGTACTGGTAATAGTTGCTGTGTAAGTGCCGTCTTCATTATCAGTAATATCGCCTAGCGTAGCAGAATTACTTGCTGTCATAGTAACGTCTAAATTACTAGTAGCTAGATTATTACCATGTACGTCTTTAATTTGTAAGGTGATGGTTGATAATGCCTTGCCATCAGCAACAACAGTTGTTGGATCTGCTACTAGGGTTGAGCCTGTAAGTGTAAGTGATGCCTCGCCTGCAATAAAGCTAACTGTGACTGTATTAGTTACAACTGCTCCAGCAATACTAGCAGTAATAATAGCATCACCCGCAGTAGTGCTGGTAATAGTTGCTGTGTAAGTGCCGTCTTCATTATCAGTAATACCGCCTAGCGTAGCAGAATTAGTTGCTGTCATAGTAACGTCTAAATTACTAGTAGCTAGATTATTACCATGTACGTCTTTAACTTGTAAGGTGATGGTTGATAATGCCTTGCCATCAGCAACAACAATTGTTGGGTCTGCTGTTACGGTTGAAGTTGTAAGAGATATTTCACCTGGTATAAAGCTAACTGTGGCTGTATTAGTTACAACTGCTCCAGCAATACTAGCAGTAATAATAGCATCACCCGCAGTAGTACTGGTAATCTCTGCTGTGTAAGTGCCGTCTTCATTATCAGTAATATCGCCTAGCGTAGCAGAATTAGTTGTTGTCATAGTAACGTCTAAATTACTAGTAACTAGATTATTACCATGTACGTCCTTAACTTGTAAGGTGATGGTTGATAATGCCTTGCCATCGGCAACAACAGTTGTTGGGTCTGCTACTAGGGTTGATCCTGTAAGTGCAAGTGATGCCTCGCCTGCAATAAAGCTAACTGTGGCTGTATTAGTTACAACTGCTCCAGCAATACTAGCAGTAATAATAGTATCACCCGCAGTAGTACTGGTAATAGTTGCTGTGTAAGTGCCGTCTTCATTATCAGTAATATCGCCTAGCGTAGCAGAATTAGTTGTTGTCATAGTAACGTCTAAATTACTAGTAGCTAGATTATTACCATGTACGTCTTTAACTTGTAAGGTGATGGTTGATAATGCCTTGCCATCAGCAACAACAGTTGTTGGATCTGCTACTAGGGTTGAGCCTGTAAGTGTAAGTGATGCCTCGCCTGCAATAAAGCTAACTGTGGCTGTATTGCTTACTTCTATTGTACCAATACTAGCAGTAATAATAGCATCACCCGCAGTAGTGCTAGTAATAGTTGCTGTGTAAGTGCCGTCTAGGTTATCAGTAACTGGAGTGCTTAACTTAGCAGAGTTACTTGCTGTCATAGTAACGTCTAAGTCACCAGTAACTAGATTATTACCGTGCGCGTCCTTAACTTGTAAAGTGATGGTTGATAATGCCTTGCCATCAGCAACAACAGTTGTTGGGTCTGCTACTAGGGTTGATCCTGTAAGTGCAAGTGATGCCTCACCTGGTATAAAACTAACTGTGGCTGTATTAGTTACAACTGCTCCAGCAATACTAGCAGTAATAATAGTATCACCCGCAGTAGTACTGGTAATCTCTGCTGTGTAAGTGCCGTCTTCATTATCAGTAATACCGCCTAGCGTAGCAGAGTTACTTGCTGTCATAGTAACGTCTAAATTACTAGTAGCTAGATTATTACCATGCGCGTCTTTAACTTGTAAAGTGATGGTTGATAATGCCTTGCCATCAGCAACAACAGTTGTTGGGTCTGCTACTAGGGTTGATCCTGTAAGTGTAAGTGATGCCTCGTCTGCAATAAAGCTAACTGTGGCTGTATTGCTTACTTCTATTGTACCAATACTGGCAGTAATAATAGCATCACCCGCAGTAGTGCTGGTAATCTCTGCTGTGTAAGTACCGTCTTTATTATCAGTAATATCGCCTAGCGTAGCAGAATTAGTTGCTGTCATAGTAACGTCTAAGTCACCAGTAACTAGATTATTACCATGTACGTCCTTAACTTGTAAGGTGATGGTTGATAATGCCTTGCCATCGGCAACAACAGTTGTTGGGTCTGCTACTAGGGTTGATCCTGTAAGTGCAAGTGATGCCTCGCCTGCAATAAAGCTAACTGTGGCTGTATTAGTTACAACTGCTCCAGCAATACTAGCAGTAATAATAGCATCACCCGCAGTAGTACTGGTAATCTCTGCTGTGTAAGTGCCGTCTTCATTATCAGTAATATCGCCTAGCGTAGCAGAGTTACTTGCTGTCATAGTAACGTCTAAATTACTAGTAGCTAGATTATTACCATGTACGTCCTTAACTTGTAAGGTGATGGTTGATAATGCCTTGCCATCAGCAACAACAATTGTTGGGTCTGCTGTTACGGTTGAAGTTGTAAGAGATACTTCACCTGGTATAAAGCTAACTGTGGCTGTATTAGTTACAACTGCTCCAGCAATACTAGCAGTAATAGTAACATCCTCAACAATATCGTTAGCAATTTCTACTGTATAAGTACCATCATTAGCATCAGCAATGTTATGTAAAGCAGCAGAGCCAGTTGTTTGCCAAGTAACAGCTAAGTTACCAGAAACTAAATTATTGCCATGCGCATCTTTTGTTTGCAGTGTAATAGTTGATTTTGTTTTATCATCAGCAATAACAGTTGTTGGATCTGCTGTTAAGGTTGAAGTTATAAGTGACACTTCACCTGGCATAAAACTCACTGTAACTGTACTGACTACATCTTCTCCAGCAATGCTAGCAGTAATAGTAACGCTCTCAGCTTTAGTATTAGTAATAGTTGCTGTGTAAGTGCCATCACCAACATCACTAACATCGCCTAGAGTAGCATCACCTGTTGTTGTCATAGTAACATTTAAGCCACCAGTAATTAGATTCTTTCTATCTTTATCCTTAGCTTGTAAGGTAATAGTTGATAATGCCTTGTCATCAGCAACTACAGTGGTTGGAGATGCACTTAGCGTTGACGCCGCAACAGAAGGTTCACCTGCAGCACTATTTACTAAGGCTTGGATTTTAGCAGTAGTATTAGAATTAGCTGGTGTTGCTTTTGCAACTACAGCATTAACTTCTGCTAAATTATCAATCGTTACACCAGTAACGCCAGCATCCTTGTAGTTTTCAATACTTGGCACTGTATTAGTACCATCATAAAAACTGATTAAAATAATAGAAAGGTTACCTTTAATTGAGCCTTCGCCAGTTGCTGAAAATGCAGCACCTAAGTTACCAGTACCACTACAAGCTATTCCATCAATATCACCTTCACTACCAGTATTACATGCATTCATGGCTGTTATTAATTTATAAGCCAAAATTTCATCATCTTGAGTTAAGTAATTAATTAAAGTATTAATGCTAATACTAGAATCAGACTCCATCATTTGTGATACAGCTGCTAGTATTAAACCAAACTTACCTGCATTATCATTATTAGCTCTTTTGTCATTAAGCTCAGTTGGAATGGTTTTAACAAAGTTAACATCTGAGATACCAAATTTAGTAGCAACCATTTTATTCTTAGCGGCAATATCAGCTGCTAGGCCTGCACCTGTTCTTGCTAATCGATAAGCAATTTCAGATAATGGTGATGCTGAAACAGTAAAATCTCCTCTACCTGAATGTATAAATGCCGCGCGCATATCATCTGCATTGGTCGTTTTACCAGTTGCTTCATCAATATAGCTACCTCCTGTGCAAGACAAAGTTACTAGCCCTGCTTTCATCTCTATACCCTTTAATTTAATGCCGCCACTATCATCTGTTATGCCAAGCTTGGTAGAGCCGTCACTATCTTCAAGCGTACAAGAAGCACCTACAGTTTTTGCATTGTATTCACCTAAGCTAGCAGTACCGGCATTAGAGGCAAGGGTTTTTTCAATACGAATCTTATTAGCGCGTTCTACAAATTCTAGATCAGTTAAATCCATCACTCCACTGGCTCTAAATGGCTTATCATCAACTGCAAAATCAATAAATTGCTCATTATCGCCAATAGGCAATTCAACGCTTAATTTACCGTAGCTTTTACTGCTTGTGGTGTTAGAGTCTTCTTGTCCAAATTCAAAATTAATTGATGGGGTAAGTTTGATTTCCATACCAAGGATACTGCCATTAATATTTGTACCTTTTATAGCATCCCAATGATAATAAGTACCTTTAGCTTTTGCCCAAGGCAAGTAAGGAACTTGCCCTGTTAATTTAACATCATGTCCTGCTAATGCTTCTTCAACATATTTACCAATGATTTTTTCATCTGAGATTGGATAATAAGCATTAATATGTGAGCTAAAGTTAGAGCGTTGATATTCAAGACCAAGACTTAGACGCTTGTGTCCAGAATCGAGTTCATTATCACCAAATATATTAACCCCTGCTATGGCCATATCATCTTCAACTAAAAGACGATGCCCAACACCTAAGTTAATAGTTCCACGGCGCTCACCATGATTTTCACCTGATGATATTTGGCCTTGTAAGAAGGTTAAATCTTTACTTTTTTCATCTAATTTAGAGAGTGGCTGAATGGTTTTAATGCCGTAATCTATCTCGTCTGAAGCAAGACCACCTATCTTAACTTCAGTACGACCAGAGCCAAACTGATTGACGAACTCATTGGCTTTATCATTAACAAGGGTTTCTGTATTATTAACAATTTTGTTTTTTAATTGGTTTTTTATATTTGTGGTTATTCTGCTATCTAATTTATTAGCATTGTCTGAGTTTGTAGAGCCTATAGTGTTACGAATAGTGCCAGCAGTTTCTTTTAATAAAGTAGTAGCTTGATTGTCTTTTCTAGTAGTTGATCGTGGGGTGTTTCCATTGTAGACATAGGGCTTACTAAGGTCTAAGTAAGAAGACTTATCAAAACCTTCTTTTGCTTGCGTCTCAACAGCAAGTAAGAAAGTAAAAATACTTAACGCAAGAGCACTGGCCTTTGTGATAGTTTTTATAGTTGGGAATGTAGATGTAAGTGCATGCATAGTTATAATCATATTTTAGTAAGTATATTTTAACCATGTTTTAACCATGTTTTAACCATATTTTTAGTATGTATATTTAACTATGATTTTAGTAAGTATATTTACAATAATATAAATACTTTTATGGAGATATTGTTACAAAAAATAAAATATTAACTAGTATAAAAATTAAAGGTGTTAATGGTAAAAAAGAGATTAGTGGCTTTTCACTTGACGATATCATTGCAAATGAATGAACAAGATAAACTGAATAAAGTATGTAAATTAAAGTTTATTGATCTTTAATACAGCGAATAGACATACCATCACCTCGAACATGTGCGCCAGATATTGCATTATCATCAGAAAATTCAATATACTTAGATGATATACCAATTCCAGCGCTATCCCTAGTCCAATAGAACGCCTTAAGGTCAGCATCACGAATAGGGGCGTCACTACTTGGAGACCATAATAAATGCATGTCATTCAGATCAGTCCATGGATTAGGACTGCTATCGCGATAGCCAGAAGCTACCAACTTTAAGAAACTATTTGACACTTTATCTAAAGTATTATCACCTGCATTTATAGTATCGGCTAAAAACTCTTCTTCCAGTAGTACGCTAAATCCTGCTGGACAAATAGCATTAACGCCACCGTCAGCCCAAGCAGCTTTACGCTTTGAACCAGACTCATCTATTGCCCTTATTAGTCAATCTCTGCTATCCCTATTGTTAATAAATTTACCTTTAACTCTTATCTTATAGTCCATTACTTAGTAACCCTACCTTTAAAGTGTTCCCATCTAGTCTTACTTGAACCATTACCTGGAAAATCATAATTAATCCACATCTCTCCTTCACAATGTAAGGTTACAGGTTGATAGTTTCTTATCTTAGCATGGCATAGGTCATCTGATAATGATTGCTGTGTTACACCTGTAACTAATCCAATCAACGCACCTGTAACAAACTCATTAGCTTCAACTTTATTAGCAATTATATTAAACATTATAATACAAGCTATAAACAATGCTGGTATGCCTGCTGATACTTTAAAATGTCTACTGTCTTTCATCGTATCTCTCCTATTAGTTTTTGTGTACTTCACCGACTGCTAACTTAGTTAGAGTAACTACTTACTATCGCTGTTATGATTGTAAGTACTCCGTGTATGTTATTTGATGCAAATGATAATCCGATTGCAATAGGTGTTCCTATATATAATACATATCACCATCAATATTTGCCCAAGGTTCTTATGTAGCCAAATTCTGTGCGTATAAGGAGGCATAATAGTTGTTTTGGGTTTGCTACTAATATTAAAGTTGCAGTAGATACTTAAATTTCTTTAAAAAGAACCGTAGCTGTATCAATTATAACTACTTCAGAAATTTTAGCAATAATAGTAACATCTCCAGCAATAGTACTAGTAATAGTTGCTGTATAAGTACCGTCATTATGATCAGTAATTTCGCTTAGAGTAG
The DNA here is from genome assembly GCA_029237695.1 of Conchocele bisecta. NCBI lineage: Eukaryota > Metazoa > Mollusca > Bivalvia > Lucinida > Thyasiridae > Conchocele > Conchocele bisecta. The sequence goes on along the minus strand of JAQRGA010000032.1, from coordinate 24,104 downwards.
CTTCTTCAGTTGCTGTTTCCATAGTAACAGCTAAGCCACCAGTAATTAGATTTACACCAGCAGCATCTTTTGTTTGTAAGGTAATAGTTGATTTTGCTATATTATCAGCAATAGCTGTTACTAAATATGCTGTTAGAGCTGAAGTTGTAACCGAAACATCAGCGAATTACAGTAAACTTTACTATAGCTTTATTGTTTACTTCTATTGTACCAATCCTAGCAGTAATAATAGAATAACCCGCATTAATGCAGATAAGAGTTGCTGTGTAAGTGCCGTCTTCATTATCAGTAATATCGCCTAGCGTAGCAGAGGAGTTAGTTGCCGTCATAGTCACATCCAAGCCACCAGTAATTATATTTGCACCAGCAGCATCTTTTGTTTGCAAGGTAATAGTTGATTTTGTTACGCCATCAGCAGGAACAATTGCTGGGACTGCTACTAAGGTTGAAGTTGCAGTAGACACTGTACCTATTGCAATAAAACTAACCGTAGTTGTATTATTTACGTCTTCTCCAGCAATACTAGCAGTAATAATAGCATCACCAGTAGTAGTGCTAGTAATAGTTGCTGTGTAAGTGCCGTCTAGATTATCAGTAACTGGAGTACTTAACTTAGCAGAGTTAGTTGCCGTCATAGTAACATCTAAGCCGCCAACGACTATATTCTCACCACCATAATCTTTTGTTTGCAAGGTAATAGTTGATTTTGCTACGCCATTAGCAGGAACAATTGTTGGGGCTGCTACTAAGGTTGAAGTTGCAGTAGACACTGTGCCTATTGTAACAAAACTAACCGTAGTTGTATTATTTACGTCTTCTCCAGCAATACTAGCAGTAATAATAGCATCACCAGTAGTAGTGCTAGTAATAGTTGCTGTGTAAGTGCCGTCTTCATTATCAGTAATATCGCCTAGCGTAGCAGAATTAGTTGCTGTCATAGTAACGTCTAAATTACTAATAGCTAGATTATTACCATGTACGTCTTTAACTTGTAAGGTGATGGTTGATAATGCCTTGCCATCAGCAACAACAGTTGTTGGGTCTGCTACTAGGGTTGATCTTGCAAGAGATGTATCTGGTGTAAAACTAACTGCAGCTGTGTCAGTTACGTCTTGTCCAGAAACAGTAGCAGTAATAGTGACAGACTCAGCTTTATAATTATCAATAGTTGCTGTATAAATACCAGCACCCTGATAAATAGCTTGATATATCCTAGCCGATCCAGTTGTTTTCATAATAACATGTACAGCATCATTATCTAGATTATTGCCCTGCGCATCTTTTGTTTGCAAGGTAATAGTTGATTTTGCTACGCCATTAGCAGTAACAATCATTGGGTCTGCTGTTAGAGTAGAAGTTAAAGGTGATACGCCGCCTAATGTAAAGACACCCTCAGTTGTGGATCTTATATCTTTACCATAAATACTAGCCCTAATATCGCTAGTCTCAGCCCTAGTGTTAGTAATATATGCTAAGTAAAGACCAACACCTTTAATCTCAATTGGACTTATTACACCAGAACCAGTTGTTCGCAAAACGACATTGTCACCAACATCTATATAATTACCATCATGATCCTGAACTGTTACTACAATCCTTGCTACACTTTTACCATTAGCATATGTCCCTCCATTTAATGAATAATAGGCTAAAGCTAGAGTTGATTTTCTATAAGAGATCTCATCTGGTATAAAACTCACCGTAGCTTTATTATCAAATGAAAGCTTTCTATTTTCAAATGGAGTTTGAGTAGTAATGAAGGCAGTTATAGTAACTTTTTCAACAGTATTGTTGGTAATAGTTGCTGTGTAAGTGCCGTCATTATTACCTGTAACTGGGCTTAATATAGCGCTACCAGTTGTCTCCATAGTAATAGTCTGATCAATATTATCAAATAAATTTATGTTATTAATATCTTTAACGTATAAGGTGATAGTTGATTTTGATTCACCGTCAGCATCAACAATCATTGGATCTGCTACTAAGGTTGAAGTTGCAGTAGACATTGTACCTATTGTAACAAAACTAACCGTAGTTGTATTATTTACGTCTTCTCCAGCAATCCTAGCAGTAACAACAGCATCTCCAGCAGTAGTGCTGGTAATAGTTGCTGTGTAAGTGCCGTCTGCATTATCAGTAATTGCACTTAACTTAGCAGAGTTAGTTGCCGTCATAGTAACATCTAAGCCGCCAAAGACTGTATTCTCATCACCATAATTTTTTGTTTGCAAGGTAATAGTTGATTTTGTTACGCCATCAGTAGGAACAATTGCTGGGACTGCTACTAAGGTTGAAGTTGCAGTAGACACTGTACCTATTGTAACAAAACTAACCGTAGTTGTATTATTTACGTCTTCTCCAGCAATACTAGCAGTAATAATAGCATCACCCGCAGTAGTGCTGGTAATAGTTGCTGTGTAAGTGCCGTCTTCATTATCAGTAATACCGCCTAGCGTAGCAGAATTAGTTGCTGTCATAGTAACGTCTAAATTACCAGTAACTAGATTATTACCATGCGCGTCCTTAACTTGTAAGGTGATGGTTGATAATGCTTTGCCATCAGCAACAACAGTTGTTGGGTCTGCTACTAGGGTTGATCCTGGTAAGTGCAGTGATGGCCCTCGCCTGCAATAAAGCTAACTGTGGCTGTATTAGTTACAACTGCTCCAGCAATACTAGCAGTAATAATAGCATCACCCGCAGTAGTGCTGGTAATAGTTGCTGTGTAAGTGCCGTCTTCATTATCAGTAATACCGCCTAGCGTAGCAGAATTAGTTGCTGTCATAGTAACGTCTAAATTACCAGTAACTAGATTATTGCCATGCGCGTCCTTAACTTGTAAGGTGATGGTTGATAATGCCTTGCCATCAGCAACAACAGTTGTTGGATCTGCTACTAGGGTTGAAGTTGCAGTAGACACTGTACCTATTGTAACAAAACTAACCGTAGTTGTATTATTTACGTCTTCTCCAGCAATACTAGCAGTAATAATAGCATCACCCGCATAGTGCTGGTAATAGTTGCTCGTGTAAGTGCCGTCTTCATTATCATAATACCGCCTAAGCGTCGCAGAATTAAGTTGCTGTCATAGTAACGACAAAATAACCAGTAACTATATTATTAACCATGCGCGTCTCCTTACTTGTAAGGTGATGTTGATAATGCTTGCCATCAGCAACAACAGTTTTTGGTCCCTGTCTACTAGGGTTGATCCTGAAGTGCAAGTGATGCCTCGCCTGCAATAAAGCTAACTGTGCTTGTAATAGTTACAACTGCTCCAGCATTACAGCAAGTAATAGATAGCATCACCCGCAGTCGTGCTGGTAAAGTTGCTGTGTAAGTGACGTCCCTTCATTATCATAATACCGCCTAGCGTAGCAGAATTAGTTGCTGTCATAGTAACGTCTAAATTACCAGTAACTAGATTATTGCCATGCGCGTCCTTAACTTGTAAGGTGATGGTTGATAATGCCTTGCCATCAGCAACAACAGTTGTTGGATCTGCTACTAGGGTTGAAGTTGCAGTAGACACTGTACCTATTGTAACAAAACTAACCGTAGTTGTATTATTTACGTCTTCTCCAGCAATCCTAGCAGTAACAACAACATCTCCAACAGTAGTGCTGGTAATGGTTGCTGTGTAAGTGCCGTCTAGATTATCAGTAACTGGAGTACTTAACTTAGCAGAGTTAGTTACCGCCATAGTCACATCCAAGCCACCAGTAATTATATTTGCACCAGCAGCATCTTTTGTTTGCAAGGTAATAGTTGATTTTGTTACGCCATCAGAAGGAACAATTGCTGGGACCGCTACTAAGGTTGAAGTTGCAGTAGACACTGTACCTATTGTAACAAAACTAACCGTAGTTGTATTATTTACGTCTTCTCCAGCAATACTGCAGTAATAAAAAGCAGGTCATCTACCATTAGTAGTGCTAGTAATAGTTGCTGTGTAAGTGCCGTCTAGATTATCAGTAACTGGAGTACTTAACTTAGCAGAGTTAGTTGCCGTCATAGTAACATCTAAGCCGCCAACGACTATATTCTCACCACCATAATCTTTTGTTTGCAAGGTAATAGTTGATTTTGCTACGCCATTAGCAGAACAATTGTTGGGACTGCTACTAAGGTTGAAGTTGCAGTAGACACTGTACCTATTGTAACAAAACTAACCGTAGTTGTATTATTTACGTCTTCTCCAGCAATACTAGCAGTAATAATAGCATCACCAGTAGTAGTGCTAGTAATAGTTGCTGTGTAAGTGCCGTCTAGATTATCAGTAACTGGAGTACTTAACTTAGCAGAGTTAGTTGCCGTCATAGTAACATCTAAGCCGCCAACGACTATATTCTCACCACCATAATCGTTTGTTTGCAAGTGAATAGTATATTTTGCTACGATAGCAGGAACAATGTCCGTGGGTACTGCTACTAGGTTTGAATGTTGCAGTAGACACTGTACCTATTGTAACAAAACTAACCGTAGTTGTATTATTTACGTCTTCTCCAGCAATACTAGCAGTAATAATAGCATCACCAGTAGTAGTGCTAGTAATAGTTGCTGTGTAAGTGCCGTCTTCATTATCAGTAATATCGCCTAGCGTAGCAGAATTAGTTGCTGTCATAGTAACGTCTAAATTACTAGTAGCTAGATTATTACCATGTACGTCTTTAACTTGTAAGGTGATGGTTGATAATGCCTTGCCATCAGCAACAACAGTTGTTGGGTCTGCTACTAGGGTTGATCTTGCAAGAGATGTATCTGGTGTAAAACTAACTGCAGCTGTGTCAGTTACGTCTTGTCCAGAAACAGTAGCAGTAATAGTGACAGACTCAGCTTTATAATTATCAATAGTTGCTGTATAAATACCAGCACCCTGATAAATAGCTTGATATATCCTAGCCGATCCAGTTGTTTTCATAATAACATGTACAGCATCATTATCTAGATTATTGCCCTGCGCATCTTTTGTTTGCAAGGTAATAGTTGATTTTGCTACGCCATTAGCAGTAACAATCATTGGGTCTGCTGTTAGAGTAGAAGTTAAAGGTGATACGCCGCCTAATGTAAAGACACCCTCAGCTTGGCCAATTACATCTATACCATAAACACTAGCAGTAATAGTGACAGTCTCAGGCCTAGTGTCAGTAATCTCTGTTGTGTAAACACCACCGCCTTTATTCACAAGTGTACTTATTACAGCAGAACCAGTTGTTCGCAAAACGACATTGTCACCAACATCTATACTATTACGCTCTTTATCCCTAACTGTTAATACAAGCATTGCTACACTTTTACCATTAGCAAATGTCTCTCCATTTAATGAATAATAGTATAAACCTAGAGCTGAAGCTGTATAAGAGATATTATCTGGTATAAAACTCACCGTAGCTTTATTATCAAATGAAAGCTTTCTATTTTCAAATGGAGTTTGAGTAGTAATGAAGGCAGTTATAGTAACTTTTTCAACAGTATTGTTGGTAATAGTTGCTGTGTAAGTGCCGTCATTATTACCTGTAACTGGGCTTAATATAGCGCTACCAGTTGTCTCCATAGTAATAGTCTGATCAATATTATCAAATAAATTTATGTTATTAATATCTTTAACGTATAAGGTGATAGTTGATTTTGATTCACCGTCAGCATCAACAATCATTGGATCTGCTACTAAGGTTGAAGTTGCAGTAGACATTGTACTTATTGTAACAAAACTAACCGTAGTTGTATTATTTACGTCTTCTCCAGCAATCCTAGCAGTAACAACAGCATCTCCAGCAGTAGTGCTGGTAATAGTTGCTGTGTAAGTGCCGTCTGCATTATCAGTAATTGCACTTAACTTAGCAGAGTTAGTTGCCGTCATAGTAACATCTAAGCCGCCAAAGACTGTATTCCTATCACCATAATTTTTTGTTTGCAAGGTAATAGTTGATTTTGTTACGCCATCAGTAGGAACAATTGCTGGGACTGCTACTAAGGTTGAAGTTGCAGTAGACACTGCACTTATTTCAACAAAACGAACCGTAGTTGTATTATTTACGTCTTCTCCAGCAATACTGGCAGTAATAATAGCATCACCAGTAGTAATGCTAGTAATAGTTGCTGTGTAAGTACCGTCTAGATTATCAGTAACTGGAGTACTTAACTTAGCAGAGTTACTTGCTGTCATAGTAACGTCTAAATTACTAGTAGCTAGATTATTACCATGTACGTCTTTAACTTGTAAAGTGATGGTTGATAATGCCCTGTCATCAGCAACAACAATTGTTGGGTCTGCTACTAGGGTTGAGCCTGTAAGTGTAAGTGATAACTCACCTGGTATAAAGCTAACTGTAGCTGTATTACTTACTTCAGCTCCAGCAATGCTAGCAGTAATAACAGCATCTCCAGTAGTAGTACTGGTAATCTCTGCTGTGTAAGTACCGTCTTCATTATCAGTAATTGCACTTAACCTAGCAGAGTTAGTTGCTGTCATAGTAACTTCTAAACCGCCAATAACTAGATTATTGCCATGTACGTTCCTAGCTTGTAAGGTGATAGTTGATAACGCTTCACCATCAGCAACAACAGTTGTTGGGTCTGCTACTATGGTTGAGCCTGTTAGTGCTGATACTCACTGCTTAAAGCTAACTGTGAGTATTGTTACCTTCTATTGTACAATTCTAGCAATTGTTAATTAATAGCATTACCCGCGAGTATGGTAATCTCTCTGTGTAAGTGCCGTCTTCATTTATCAGAATACCGCCCTAGCGTGCAGAATTAGTTGTGTTTAGTAACGTCTAAATTACCAGTACTAGATTTTTGCCATGCGCGTCCTTACTTGTTAAGGTGTGGTTGATAATGCCTTGCCATCAGCAACAAGTGTTGGATCTGCTACTAGGGTTGAGCCTGTAGTGTAGTGATTGGCCTCGCCTGCAATAAAGGCTAACTGTGACTGTTTTGCCTTTACTTCTATTGTACCATAAATAGCAAGTTAATTAATAAGCAATCCACCGCAGTAATATAGTTATCAAACCCGCCATCAAACCGGCAGTAGTGCTGGTAATAGTGCTGTGTAAGTGCCGTCTTCATTATCATAATAAAACCGCCTAGCCGTAGCAGATTAGTTGCCTGTCATAGTAACGTCTTAAATTACTAGTAAGCTAGATTATTACCATGTACGTCTCTAACTTGCTGTAGGTGATGGTTGTATTATGCCTTGCCATTCATCAGCAACAACAGTTGTTGGGTCTGCTGCTACTAGGGTTGATCCTGTAAGTGCAGCGATGTCCTCGCTGCAATAAAGCTAACTGTGGCTGGTATTAGTTACAACTGCTCCAGCAAATACTAAGCATGTAATAATAGTAATCACCCGCAGTGGTGCTGGTATCTCTGCTGTGTAAGAGCCGTTCTTCATATCAGTATACCGCCTAGCGATAGCAGAATTAGTTGATTCCTGTCAATGAAGTAACCGTCTAAATTAACCAGTTAACTAGATATTGCCATGCGCGGTCAATTAACTTGTAAGGTGATGGTTGATAATGCCTTGCCATATTCAGCAACAACAGTTGATGGGTTGGATCTGCTAACTAAAGGGTGATTGCTGCTAGTGTAAGTGCATGCCTCGCCTGGCAATAAAGCTAACTGTAGCTGTATAGTTACAACTGCTCCATGCAATACCTAGCATGTATATAGCAATCTCCAGCAGTAGTGCTAGTAATAGTTGCTGTGTAAGTGCCGTCTTCATTATCAGTAATACACCTAGCGTAGCAGAGTTACTTGCTGTCGTCCATAGTAACGTCTAAATTACTAGTAGCTAAGATTATTACCATGCGCGTCTTTAATCGTAATGTAAAGTGATGTTGATAATGCCTTGCATCAGCAACTTACAGTTGTTGGATCTGCCTACTAAGTTGTATTCCTGTAAGTGTAAGTGATGCCTCGCCCGCTAGCTACTTGTTGACTGATGCTAACTCTAATTGCCACCATACTGCAAGTAATAATGCATCAACTCAGTAGTGCTGTATAGTTCGTGTAAGTGCGTCTTCATTAATCAGTATTATTCGCTAGCGTAGCAGTACTCTTTCAAATTAGGTACGTCTTATCCTAGTAACTAAGAAATATTACAATGTACATACTGTAAAGTGCATGGTGAATAATGCCTTTGCCACAGCAAACCAGTGTTGTCTGCCTATCTAGTTGATCTGGGCCAAGTGTAAGTGAAAAAGACTCGTCTGCATAGCTAACTGTGCTGTAGTAGTACAGCTACTTTCGCATCTAAGCAGTTATTTAACAGCATCCGATTAACTTGTTGGTTCATAGTTAAACCGTCTAAATAACTAGTAGCTTAGGTTTATTACCATGGTAATAACGTCGTAACTGGTAATGTTGATGGTTGATTATCATGCTTTGCCTATTCTGCAACATAAATTTGTTGTCCTGCTTTTACTTAAGGGGTTGATCCTTTCCTGCAAGTTGTTAAGGGTTGATGTAATCTCGTCTGCAATAAAGCTAACTGTGGCTGTATTAGTTACAGCTACTCCAGCAATCTTAGCAGTAATAACAGCATCTCCAGCAGTCGTGCTAGTAATAGTTGCTGTGTAAGTGCCGTCTTCATTATCAGTAATACCACCTAGCGTAGCAGAGTTACTTGCTGTCATAGTAACGTCTAAATTACTAGTAGCTAGATTATTACCATGCGCGTCTTTAACTTGTAAAGTGATGGTTGATAATGCCTTGCCATCAGCTTAACAAACAGTTGTTTTTTTGGGGGGTTGGGGGGGGGTGCTTACTAGGGGTTGATCCTGTAAGTGTAAGTGATGCCTCGCCTGCAATAAAGCTAACTGTGGCTGTTTTAAGTTAACAAAACTGCTCCAGCAATATAGCAGTAATTAATTGTACACCCGCAGTGTGATGGTTATAGTTGCTGTGTAAGTGCCGTCTTCATTATCAGTAATATCGCCTAGCGTAGCGAATATTTAGTTGTTATCTTAGTAACGTTCGTCCACCAGTAATAGATTATTACCATGTACGTCCTTAACTTGTAAGGTGGATGGTTGATAAGCCCTTGCCATCGGCCAACAACGTTGTTGGGTCTGCTACTGGGTTGATCCTGTAAGTGCAAGTGATGCCTCGCCAATGATTAAAGCTAACTGTGGCTGTATTGTTTACAACTGCTCCAGCAATACTAGCTAGTAATTAATTAGCATCAACCCCGCCAAGTAGTACTGGTAATCTCTGCTGTGTAAGTGCCGTCTTCATTATCAGTAATATCGCCTAGCGTAGCAGAATTAGTTGTTGTCATAGTAACGTCTAAATTACTAGTAGCTAGATTATTACCATGTACGTCTTTAACTTGTAAGGTGATGGTTGATAATGCCTTGCCATCAGCAACAACAGTTGTTGGGTCTGCTACTAGGGTTGATCCTGTAAGTGCAAGTGATGCCTCGCCTGCAATAAAGCTAACTGTGACTGTATTGCTTACTTCTATTGCACCAATACTGGCAGTAATAATAGCATCACCCGCAGTAGTACTGGTAATCTCTGCTGTGTAAGTGCCGTCTTCATTATCAGTAATACCGCCTAGCGTAGCAGAATTAGTTGCTGTCATAGTAACGTCTAAATCACCAGTAAGTCTAGATTATTGCCATGTGCGTCCTTAACTTGTAAGGCGTGATGGTTGATAATTCCGTTGCCATCAGCAAACAACAGTTTTGGTTGGGTCTTGCTACTAGGGTTTGATCCTGTTAAGTGTAAGTGATGCCTCGCCTGCAAAAAATAAAGCTTAACTGTGGCTGTATTAGTTACAACTGCTCCAAGCAATACTAGCAGTAATAATCAGTAACATGCAGTGGTGCCTGTAATCTCTGCTGTGTAAGTGCCGTCTTCATTATCAGTAATACCGCCTTGCGTAGCAGAATTAAGTTGCTGTCATTAGTAACGTCTAGAATTACCAGTAACTAGATTAAATTGCCATGCCGCGTCCTTACCTTGTAAAGGTGATGGTTGATAATGCCTTGCCATCAGCAACAACAGTTGTTGGATCTTGCTACTAGGGTGAGCTGTAAGTGTAAGTGAATGCCTCCGCCTGCAATATAAGCTTAACTGTGGCAGTATTAGTTTTACAACTGCTCCAGCAATTACTTAGCCAGTAATAATAGTATCACCCGCAGTCGTTTAACTTGGTAAATGAGTTGGCTTGTGTAAGTTGCCGTTGTTCCATTATCAGTTAATATCGCCTAAGCGTAAGCAGAATTAGTTGATTGTCATAGTAAACGTCTAAATTACTAGGGTTGCTAGAATTATTACCTCATGTAACTCCTTAACTTGTAGAGTGAATGGTTTGATAATCCTTGCCATCAGCCAACAACAGATGTTCGGGTCTGCTAACTAGGGTTGATCCTGTAAGTGCTTGCGATGCCTTCGCCTGCAATTAAAAGCTAACCTGTAAGGCAGTATAAGATACAACTGGCTCCCAGCAATAACGACAGAAATAATAGCATCACCCGCAGTAGTGCTGTAAATATTGTTTTCTGAGTTAAGTGCCGTCTTCATTATCAGTAATATCCGCCCTAGCGTAGCAGAAATTAGTTGCTGTCATAGTAACGTCTAAAATTAACTAGTAGCTAGATTATTACCATGTACGTCTTTAACATGTAAGGTGATGGTTGATAATGCCTGCCGACTCCAGCAACAACAGTTGTTGGTCTGCTACTAGGGTTGATCCTGTAAGTGCAAGCGATGCCACGCTGCAATAAAGTAACAAACTAGTGGCTGTATTAGTATAAACAACAGCTCCAGCAATACTAGCAGTAATAATAGTATCACCCGCAGTGGTGCTAAAGGTAATCTCTGCTGTGTAAGTTGCCGTCTCATTATCAGTTATTACCGCCTAGCGTAGCAGAATTAGATGCTGTCATAGTAACGTCTAAATTACCAGTAACTAGATTATTGCCATGCGCGTCCGTAACTTGTAAGGTAGATGGTTGATAATGCCTTCCATCAGCAACCAACAGAAAAAATTGTTGGATCTGCTACTAGGGTTGAGCCTGTAAGTGTAAGTGATGCCTCGCCTGCAATAAAGCTAACTGTGGCTGTATTAGTTACAACGCCTCAGCAATCTGCATCTCAGCAACTAGCAGTAATAATAGCATCTCCCAGTAGTGCTAGTAATAGTTGCTGTGTAAGTGCCGACTTCATTATCAGTAATACCGCCTAGCTTGTAGCAGAGGTTACTTGCTGTCATAGTAACGTCTAAATTAAACTAGAATAGCTATGATTATTACCATGCGCGTCTTTTCAACTTGTAAAGTGATGGTTGATAATGCCTTGCCATCAGCAACAACAGTTGTTGGATCGCTATCTGCTACAATAAAGGTTGATCCTGTAAGTGTAAGTGATGCCTCGCCTGCAATAAAGCTAACTGTGACTGTATTGCTTACTTATCTATTGCACCAATACTGCAGTAATAATAGCATCACCCCGCAGTAGGTGCTGTAACTAGTTGCTGTGTAAGTGCCGTCTTCTTCATTATCAGTAATATCGTCCTAGCGTAGCAGCAATTACTTGCTGTCGCCATAGTAACGTCTAAATTACAGTAGTCTAGATTATTAAGCCATGTACGTCTTTAACTGTAAACGTGATGTTTGATTAATGCATTGCCATCGCAACAATTACAGTTGTTGATTTCCAGGTCTGCTACTAGGTTGATCCTGCAAGTGTAAAGTGATGACTCACCGGTCTGCAATAAATACTAACTGTGGCTTGTATTAGTTCTATCAGCTACTCCAGCAATCTTAGCAGTAATAACAGCACTCCACGTCGTGCCTATAATAAGTTGCTTGTGTAAGTGCCGTCCGTTTCAATAACAGTAATACCACCTAAGCCGAAGCAAGAGGGTTGACTCTGTGCCTAAGTGCGTCTTAAATTACTTATTGATCAGTAATACCCACTAGCGTAGCAGAGTTACTTGCTGGTCATAGTAACGTCTAAATTTACTAGTACTAGGATTATTACCATGCGCGTCTTAACTTGTAAAGTGATGTTGATAATGCCTGCCATCAGGCAAAAAACAGGGACAGTTTTGTTTGGTCTGCTACTAGGGTTGATCCTGAATGTATGTGATGCCATCGCCTGCAACCTAAAGCTAAAACTGTGGCTGTATTAGTTACACTGCTCCACAATACTAGCAGTAAATAATAGTTCACCCGCAGTATGCTTGTAATAAAGTTTCTGTGTAAGTAGCCGTCTTCATAAAAATCAGAATATCGCCTAGCGTATTCAGAATTTAGTTTGCTGTCATAGTTAAACGTCTAAGTCACCAGTAACTAGATATTACCATGTACGTCCTTAACTTGTAAGTGATGGTTGATAATGCCTTGCCATCGCAACAACAGTTGTTGGGTCTGCTACTATTGGGTTGATCCTGTAAGTGCAAGTTATGCCTCCGCCTGCAATAAATAAGCTAACTGTGGCTGTATTAGTTACAACTGCTTCCCATGCAATACTAGCCAGTAATAAATTAAGCATCACCAAACCCCGCGTAGTTACTGGTAATCTCTGCTGTGTAAGTGCCGTCTTCATTACTAGCCAATATCGCCCTAGCGTAGCAGAATTAGTTGTTGTCAGAGTAAAACTTGCTAATATTACTAGTAGCTAGATTATTACCAATGTACGTCTTTAACTTGTAAGTTGATGGTGATAATGCCTTGCCATCAGCAACAACAGTTGTTTGGGTGGCTCGCTACTAGGTTGATCCTGTCAATGCAAGTGATGCCAAATCGCCTGCATAAAGCTACTGTGACTGTATTGCTACGTGCTATTGCACCAATACTGGCAGTAAATAATAAGCATCAACCCGCAGTAGGGTTACTGGTAATGCTCCTGCTGTGTAAGTGCCGTCTTTCATTATCAGTAAATAACCGCCTACCCGCGTAGCAGAATAGTTGCTGTCATAGTAAGTCCCTAAGTCACCAGTAACTAGATTATTACCATGTACGTCTTAACTTGTAATGGTGATGGTTGATAATGCCTCCAGCAACAACCAAGGGTTTTTGGGTCTTGGCTACAAGGGTTGAATCTTTAAGTGCAAGTGATGCCTCGCCTTCAATAAAGCTAAACTGATTGACTGTATTGTTCCATAACTCTTGCCCACCAATACTGCAGTAATAATACTCACCCGCAGTATACTGTAATCCTCTGCCTGTGTAAGTGCCGTCCTTCAATATCAGTAATACGCCTAGCGTGAGGAAATAAGTTTGCTGTCATAGTAACGTCCTAAATTCACCAGTAAATTGATTATTACCATTAACGTCCCCCTTAACCTTGTAAAGGTGATGGTTATTAAGGCCTTGCCATCGCAACAACAGTTTTTTGGTTCTGCTATAGGGTGATTCCGTAAGTGCAAGTGATGCCTCGCCTGCATTAAAGCTAACTGTGGCTTATTAGTTACAACTGCTCCAGCAATACTAGCAGTAATAATACATCACCCGCAGTAGTACTGGTTAATCTCTGCGTGTAAGTGCCGTCTTCATTATCAGTAATATCGCCTAGCGTAGCAGTAAGTTACAGTTGCTGTCATAGTAACGTCTAAATTACTAGTAGCTCTGTATACCTTTACTGTACGTCCTTACGTTGTAAGGTGATGGTTGATAATGCCCTTGCCATCACGCAACAACAATTGTTGTCTGCTGTACGGTTGAAGTTGAATCCTGGTAATGCTTAAGTGGATGCTCGCCTGCAATAAGCTAACCTGGTGGCTGTATGCCTACTTCTGTACAATACTGCATGCTGTATAGTAACACTGCTCCATAGCAATCACCTAGTCGCGTCCATTAACTTGTAAGGTGAATGTTGATAATGCTTGCCATCAGCAACAACAAGTTGTTGGTCTGCTACGGTTGATCCGTAAGTGCAAGTGATCTCCCTGAATAAAGCAAACTGTGGCTGTATTGTTACAACTGCTCCAGCAATCTAGCAGTAATAACACATCAGCGTAGTCAGTAATATGCTGTGTAATGCCGTATTATCAGAATACGGCCTAGTAGCAGAATTATTGCTGTCTAGTAACGTCTAAATACAGTGCTAAGATTATTACCATGTACGTCTAACTTGTCAGGTGATGGTTGATTAATGCCTTGCCATCAGCAACAACAGTTGTTGGGTCTGCTACTAGGGTTGATTCCTGTAGTGCAAGTGATGCCTCGCCTGCATAAAGCTAACTGGGCTGTATTAGTTACTAACTGCTCCAGCAATACTAGCAGTAATAATAGCATCACCCGCAGTAGTATGGTAATCTCTGCTTGTGTAAGTGCCATCTTCATTATCAGTAATATCGCCTAGCGTAGCAGAAATTAGTTGTGTCATAGTAAACGTCTATACAGTACTAGATTATTACCGTGTACGTCCTTAACTTGTAAGGTGATGGTTGATAATGCCTTGCCATCAGCAACAACAGTTGTTGGGTCTGCTACTAGGGTTGATCCTGTAAGTGCAAGTGATGCCTCGCCTGCAATAAAGCTAACTGTGGACTGTATTGCTTACTTCTATTCGCAACAATAATGGCAGTCCTAATTATTCGAATCGCCACCCGCAGTTAGTATGGCTAATCTCTGCTGTGTAAGTGCGTCTTAATTAATCCAGTAATACCGCCTAGCGTAGGAATTCAGAATAGTGAAATTGCTGTCATAGTAACGTCTAAGTCACCAGTAACTAGAATTATTACATGTACGTCCTTAACTTGTGGTGTGTGAATGGTGATAATTGCTTGCCATCGGAAACCAACGATTGTTGGGTCTAACTGCCTTGCCATCGGCAAACAACAGTTGTTGGGTCTGCCTACTAGGGTTTGAATCCTGTAATGCAAGTGATGCCTCGCCTGCAATAAAGCTAACTGTGGCTGTATTAGTTACAACTGCTCCAGCAATACTAGCAGTAATAATAGCATCACCCGCAGTAGTACTGGTAATCTCTGCTGTGTAAGTGCCGTCTTCATTATCAGTAATATCGCCTAGCGTAGCAGAATTAGTTGTTGTCATAGTAACGTCTAAATTACTAGTAGCTAGATTATTACCATGTACGTCTTTAACTTGTAAGGTGATGGTTGATAATGCCTTGCCATCAGCAACAACAGTTGTTGGGTCTGCTACTAGGGTTGATCCTGTAAGTGCAAGTGATGCCTCGCCTGCAATAAAGCTAACTGTGACTGTATTGCTTACTTCTATTGCACCAATACTGGCAGTAATAATAGCATCACCCGCAGTAGTACTGGTAATCTCTGCTGTGTAAGTGCCGTCTTCATTATCAGTAATACCGCCTAGCGTAGCAGAGTTACTTGCTGTCATAGTAACGTCTAAATTACTAGTAGCTAGATTATTACCATGTACGTCCTTAACTTGTAAGGTGATGGTTGATAATGCCTTGCCATCAGCAACAACAGTTGTTGGATCTGCTACTAGGGTTGATCCTGTAAGTGTAAGTGATGCCTCGCCTGCAATAAAGCTAACTGTGGCTGTATTAGTTACAACTGCTCCAGCAATACTAGCAGTAATAATAGCATCACCCGCAGTAGTACTGGTAATCTCTGCTGTGTAAGTGCCGTCTTCATTATCATTAATAATCCATCGCCCTAGCGTAGCAGAATTTGTTGCTGTCCATAGTAAACGTCTAAATTACTAGTAGCTAGATTTATTACCATGTAGGGGGGGCGTCCTTAACTTGGTAAGGTGATGGTTGGATAATGCCTTGCCATCAAGCAAAAAACAACAGTTGTTTGGATTCTGCTACTAGGGTTGAATCCTGTAAGTGTAAGGTTGATGCCTCCGCCTGCAATAAAGCTAACTGTGGCTGTATTAGGTTGACAAACTTGCTCCCAAGCAATACTAGCAGTAATAATAGTAATCACCCCGCAGTGGTGCTTGGTATCTTCTGCTGTGTAAGTGCCGTCTTCATTATCAGTAATATCGGCCCTAGCGGTAGCAAAGCATTAGTTGTTTAGTCATAGGTAACGATCAAATTAAACTTTTAGTAGCTAGAATTATTACCATGTACCGGTCTTTAAACTTGTTAAGGTGATGGTTGATAATTGCCTTGCCATCAGCAACAACAGGGTTTTTGGTTGGTTCTGCTACTAGGGTTGCTCTGTAAGTGCAAGTGATGCCTCACCTGGTATAAAGCTAACTATAGCTGTATTAGTTACAACTGCTCCAGCAATCTTAGCAGTAATAACAGCATCTCCAGCAGTGGCGCTAGTAATAGTTGCTGTATAAGTGCCGTCTTCATTATCAGTAACTGCACTTAACGTAGCAGAGTTAGTTGCTGTCATAGTAACGTCTAAGCCGCCAGTAACTAGATTATTGCCTTTAGCATCTATTGTTTGTAAGGTAATAGTTGACTTTGCTGTGTCATCAGCAATAATCAATCATTAGGTTTACTGTCACTGTTGACGTTACCATGATGAAGGCTTCACCTGTTTAATAAAAGTCTAACTGTAGCTGTATTACTTTACTTCTACTCCCAGCAATACTGGCATTAAATAACAGCATCCCCGGCCAGTAGTGCTAGTTAATAGTTGCTGTTGGTAAGTGCCTATCTAGATTATCAGTAATAACTGGATGCAGTAACTTAACTTAGCCAGTAGGTTACCTTGCTGTCATAGTAACAAGCCTAAGCCCCTGTAGTGGTTAGATTTTCACCATCAGCATCTTTTACTTGTAAAGATTAATGCTTAGATAGTGCCTTGCCATTCAGCAATTTACAGTTGTTTGGCTCTGCTACTAGGGTTGTTTTATTCCTGTAAGTGCAAGAGTGATGCCCTCGCCTTTAGCAATAAAGCTAAACTATATGCTGTGTTATTAGCTTAAACTGCTCCAGCAATACTAGCAGTAACTAATAGTTTAATAACCCGCAGTAGTACTGGTAATTAGTTGTGTGTAACGTGCCGGTCTTCATTTTATCTCAAGTTTTAATTTTTATTTTTTTTTTTTTTTCGTATATTATTGATCATTTTTTTGTAAATTTTGTTTTTTTGTATTTTATTTTTTTTATTTTTTTTTTATTTTTTTTAATGTTTTTTGTTTTTCATTTTTTGAATTATTTATTATATATTTTATTTATTTTAATTTTTTTTTTATCTTTTTTTATTTTTTTTTTAAGTATATTTGTTAATTTTTTTGCTTTATTTTTATATTTATTATATTAAATTTATTTTTTTCATATTTTTTTTTTATGATTTGTTTTTTTTTTTTTTATTTTTTTAATTTGTTTTTGTTATTTTTTTTTTGTTTTTTTCTTTTAATATCGCTAAGCGTAGCAGAATGATTACTGTCACCTGTGTAACGTCTAAGTCACCTGTAACTTTTATTCTATTACCATGTAAGTCCGCTTAAACTTGTAAGGTGATGGTTGATTAATGCTTTGCCAATCAGCCCAACCAATCAGTTGTTGGATCTGCCTACTAGGGTTGATCACTGTAATGATGCAAGCTATGTTGCCTCACCATGGTTTAAAAATTAACTAACTGTGGCTTGGTATTAGTTACAACTGCTCCATCAATTACTAGCAGTCAATAATTAGTTTATCACCCCGCCAGTAGTGCTTGGTAATCGTTGCTGATGTAGTAAGTTGCCGTCCAGGTTTTCAGTTAACTGAAGTTTTGTCGCCTTTAAGCGTTAGCTGAAGTTACTTGCTGTCATAGTAAAAGTCGGTCTCAAATTAAAATTACTTAGTAGCTAGATTATTACCATGTACGTCTTTAACTTGTTAAAGGGTGATGGTTGATTAATGCCTTGCCATCAGCAAGCAAAACCAGGTTGTTGGGTTGCGGTGTTACTCGGTTGAAGTTGTAATGAGATACTTCCTCCTTTGGTTTAAAGCTAAGTACTGTGGGCTGTATTAGTTACAACTGCTCCAGGCAATACTAGCAGTAATAACAGCAATTCTCCAGTAGTATTGCTAGTAATTGTTGTTGTGTAAGTGCCGTTAGTTGTTTAGGTTATCTGTAAACTGGAGGAGTACTTAACTTAGCAAGGAGTTACTTGCTGTCCATAAGTAACGTGCTAAATTACTAGTAGCTAGGATTATTTACCATGTGACGTCTTTAACTTGTAAAGGTGATGGTTGATAATGCCTTGCCTATCAGCAAATTTATAGTTGTTGGGTCTGCTACTAGGGTTGATCATGTAAAGTGCAAATGTGATGCCTCACCTGCAATAAAGCTAACTTATAGCTGTATTAGTTACAACTGCTCCCGCATTACTAGCTAAGGTAATAATTGTAGTTTTAAACCGTAGTAGTTACTGGTAATCGATTGCTGTGTAAGTACCGTCTTCATTATCAGTAATACCGCCATAGGCGTAGCAGAATTACTTTACTGTCATCGTAATCGTCTAATAAGTCACCAGTAAACTATTTTATTAGTTACCCATTGTTACGTCCTTAACTTTGTAAGGTGATGGTTGATAATGCCTTTGCCATCAGCAATACAACAGTGGTTGGAGATGCACTTAGGGTTGTTGACGCCGCCCAACAGATGGCTCACCTGCAGCACGTTATTTGCTAAGGTTTGGATTTTAGCAGCAGTATTAGAATTAGCTGGTGTTGCTTTTGCAACTTTATAGCATTAACTTTCTGCTAAATTCTCAAATCGTTTCAAACCACTAACTCCAGCATCAATATAGTTTGTAGTAACTTGGCCACTTTGTATTTAGTACCATCATAAAAACTGATTAAGGCAATTAGCAAAGTTGCCATTAATTGAGCCTTCCCACCAGTTGATGAAAATTGCAGTCACCTAAGGTTTACCATTTACCTCTACAAGCATACTCCATTCAAACATCACCTTCACTACCAGTAATTACATGCATTTCATGGCTGTTATTAATTTATTAAGTTAAAGCATTCATTCATTTCTTGAGGTTAAGTAAGTAAATTAAAGTTTGTTAATGCTGAATTACTAGAATCTGACTCCATCATTTGTGATTACAGCTGTAGGTATTAAAACAAAATCTTACCATGCCATTATCATTTATTAGCTTTTCTTTTGTCATTAAGCTTCAGTTGGAATGGTTTTTAACAAAAGTTAACATCTGAGATACCAAATTTAAGTAGCAACCATTTTATTCTTTTAGCGGGCAATTATCAGCTGCTAGGCTGCACCTTTTGTTGTTGCTAATCGATAAGCAATTTCAGCTTAATGGTGATGCTTGAAAGTACAGTAAAATTCTCCTCTACCTGAAGTGTTAAATGTGCCGCGTGCATTATCATTTCTGCATTGGCGTCGTTGTTTACCAGTTGCTTCATTCAAGTTTATAGGTTACCTTCCTGTGCAAGGAAACAAAGTTACTAGCCCTGCTGCCATTCTCTATATCATTTAATAAGGCTTAATTACTAACCGCTATAATCTGTTATACCAAGCTTGATTAGAAGCCGATCACTATCTTCAATTCGGTACAAGAATAGCCTCTACAGTTTTTGCATTGTAATTCACCTAAAGCTAGCAGTTACCGGCATTTAGATGGCAAGGGTTTTTTCAAATTACGTAATCTTGTTAGCGCGTTCTACAAAATTTCTAGATCAGTTAAATCCATCACTCCACTTGCTCTAAATATGGGCTTCTCATCAAACTGCAAAAACTCAATGAATTGCTCGTTATCACTTAAATAGGTAATTTCAACGATTAATCTTACCATAACTTTTACTGCTTTGTGGTTGTTATCAGAGTTCTTCTTGTTGGCCAAATTACAAAAATTTAATTAGATTGGGGTAAGTTTGATTTTCCTTATACCAAGGATTACTGCCATTTAAAATTTATTTGTTACCCTTTTATTAGCATCCCAATTGATAATAAGTACCTTTAGCTTTTTTGCCCAAGGTAAGTTAAATGGAAACTTGCCCTGCTTGTTAGTTTAACTTCATTGTCCTGCTAATGGCTTTCTTTCAACAATATTTACCAATGGATTTTTTGTTTGTCATCTGTGATTGGAATAAAAATGGCAATTGATATATGTGAGCTAAAGTTAGAGCTGTTGATATTCAAGACCAAGGACTTGAGGACGGCTTGTGCTTAGATTTTTTGTTCATTTTATCACTTAAATATATTAAACCCCTTACTATGGCCATTTATCATTCTTGCAACTAAAATAGACGCATGCCCAACAACCTAAAGGTTAATATTTGTTCCAAAGGCCGCTCCCACCTTGATTTTTCTCCTGGATGATATTTGGCCTTGGTTAAGAAACGGTTTAATGTCTTTGTACTTTTTTTCATCTAATTTAGAGAGGGTGGCTGAATTGGTTTTTAATGCCGTTAATTATTTCTCGTCTGAAGCAAGGACCCTCCTTATCTTAACTTCAGTACGACCAGAGCCAAATAACTGATTGACGAAACTCAATTGGCTTTATCATTAATCAAAGGTTTCTGTAATTATTAACATTTTGTTTTTTTAATTGGTTTTTTTATATTTGTGGTTATTCTGCTAATTCTTAATTTATTAGCATTGTCTGAGTTTGTTAGAAACCTTATAGTGTTACGAATAGTACCAGCAGTTTCTTTTAATAAAGTAGTAGCTTGATTGTCTTTTCTAGTAGTTTGATCGTTGGGGTGTTTCCATTGTAGTACATAGGGGCTTACTTAACGGGTCTAAAGTAAGAAGACTTATCCAAAACCTTCTTTTGCTTGCGTTCTCAACAGAAAAGTAAGAAAGTTAAAAATACTTAACGCAATAGAGCATGGCCTTTGGCCTTGGGATTAGTTTTTATAGATTGGGAATGTAGATGTAAGTGCATGCTTAATATCATATGTTGTAAGGTATATTTAGTCATATTTTAAATACGTTGTATTTAACCATATTTTAAATAAGTGTATTTAACCATATTTTAATTAAGTGTATTTAATTATTTTGATGTATGCCTTTTACTACTATTAGGCCAATTGATTGATTTGTGAATTGAGTTTTTTTGAGCTATAATAAATACTCTTTTTTTTATTTTGAGGTATATTAAAGTCAATTCATCATTTCAGACAATCCATACTTAATTCAATCTTATCTCGCTCATTATTAGAGGGAGCTATTTTATCCTATTTATGCCGAACCACATTGCATACTACAACTACTATTTTGCTAAATATTTCTTATTGCTTACTATACTTAGTGCTCTGAACTTTTTACAAAAATAACAGCGAAGATAAGGTATTAATATTTTTTGATCAATTTATTCAAAAGTATACTTATTCAATACATCATGAATAAGCAATCTATAACTATATCAAAATTCTTTATTTATCTGTTTCAAACGATACTGCATATCGCTCCAGCAATAACGGTATTAGAGAAATTATCAAGGGAAATGCAAGCCCAACTGGAAATAATAATAATGCTTACGAAGCAAAACACCAGCCAAGAAATGAAAGCGGCTATTCCGAGTGGAATTAGCACGGCCCCCAGCATCATTAGAGCAAATAGTAACAGGTCTGCTTCTGATTTTAAACGATACAACTTTACTGCTCTTTTAGAGATTGATAAATTAAATTTAGGTAGTGAGACCTTTGCATAATCCATAAACGCCTGTCTTAACTCCAATTCCTAAAATTTTTCAAAAAATATTGTTCAAGATTATCCATATTTTCTTAAAACAGCCAAAAATCAGACCCATTACTTACATTTCTTGGCGATTCCTTGTCTATTTTCACCTTAATTTCAGCCATCAGAGGTAACAATCCTTCAAACTTCGCATTTGCTTGAATATGTTCATCCCAGTCTCTAGATTATGACTCATGGCAATCAGTTGAGCCCTGGTCTTGTTCCGTTCTAGTCCAAGGTATCTTGCCTTGCCTAAACCATGGTGAAGTTTGTTTACTCAGCTACAACGAAGCTGATTTCAAGAAATATAAAAAAAGATGACTTTGCTATATTAAAGTCTAATAAGATTCATTTAAAAGTCTTAATACATATTCAAGCCTTGTGCTTGTCAAAGCAAATAAGCTGTAATGTAGTTAAATTTAATCCGCAAGAATATTTCAAATGGCTTAACGATAGTGGTAAGCAAGATAGCGAGATACAAAAGAGTGAATGGGCATCTATTGGGATTTAAGAAAAGGGA
This sequence comes from Conchocele bisecta, assembly GCA_029237695.1. NCBI lineage: Eukaryota > Metazoa > Mollusca > Bivalvia > Lucinida > Thyasiridae > Conchocele > Conchocele bisecta. Next base: position 2,034 of record JAQRGA010000032.1, on the reverse strand, counting down.
AGTAATATTCAAAGGAATAGAGCAGCCTTATTATTATAAGAGATATGAAAAAAGTGAGCTACAAAAAAAGAGTATAAACCCACCTTTTCATTCTTAACTATATCAAGCCCGAAAATGATAAGACTGCTCTATTTAGAGAATTATATAGAGCGTTAAATTTTTCCACTGTTAAGATTATCTAGCCAATCAGCCCATTTTCGCATCATTTCTACCCTGTATTCTAACTTTTTTGCTTTATTGTAAACACCCCTAACGCCCTGTATTTTATGCGCAAGCTGTAGCTCGATTGCATCTGCGTCATAACCTTAGCTCGTTAAACTGAGTAGATGCTACGATGTTCTAAACCATGGAACGTTTTGTTTACCTTGTAGTACCCCATCCTTTAAGTGCGATTGTCAAAGGTGTTACGCTTATTGGGTCTGCCTTTATAGTAAGAAGAAAATATATACTTCTGTCATGGTTCAATAACCTTTAGTTTCTTAAATAATCCTTTAACTTGAATAGAGAATGGAGCTAAGTGCTCTCTTTAGCTTTGTCCTCTCTGGTTGGGTATCCCGCCAAACATCAGCTTCAAGCTCATTCCATATAGCAAATCTTAACTCCTACGGTCTTACAAAGGTTATAAGAAGCTTATTTATTTTTAATGCTAACGCCACTTCTACCCATTCTTTTATAATTATCAATTATCAAAAATTAGATTCTTAATATCTTCATTTTTTTGTGTGAACAATGGAAAATTCGTGCTCTTTTTATTTTTTAAAATACGAGATTACGCCCGTTGGTTGGATTTTATGTTTGTTAAGTTGAGTAATATCTGCATTTTCTTTACAGCTTTAAATATGACCTAGTCAGTTTTTAGCACAGTTTCAATATGCCCTATATTTTCAATCTTTCTTGCAAAAAGGTTAGTACTTTATCGCAGTTATGGGGATATGCCCAAATTGCTTCAATTACATCTATTTAAGCGCTCCTTGGTGCTGTCGTTCTGTCGGATAAGAATAATATGGTGTTTGTAGCCAATCTAGCGCAATAACTATCTGAATAACTTAGAATTATTTGATTTGTATTTGGATGTCGTTCCCATTTTCTACTCACAACAGGTAGATTCATCTCGTTTTTTTCTTGCACCGACTAAAGAAGTTAGAGGTTATTTAGAGGATCTTTAAAAAGTTTTTAATTTCAAGATGATTCCCCTGCAACGAATATCTAAAATACGAAAGACTTTGTGCCCTTGGGTGGATGAGTAAAATGAAGCCGTCGTGTCGTAAACTTTGTATTGTTTATCTTTTGCTTTTGATCTATATACAATCGCTTTACTTAGCATTTAGGAATAATTTTAAATAATAGTTATCAAGATAAACCCTTGGTAACTATCAATAATTAGCAATTTTTAACAATAATTACTAATAGATTTGGTGGAGAGAGAGGGATTCGAACCCTCGGTACGTTTCCGTACACCCACTTTCCAAGCGAGCAAATTAAACCACTCTAACATCTCTCCAAAAACTGTTTCCAAGTGAATTGGCACTAGAAATAAAAATTTTACTGATAATTTCTAATAGTTTAACTAATTTTCATACCTGCTTGTGCACCAGAATCAGGAGACAAAATATATAGAGATTCCCCATTAGCTGCAGCTAGTATCATGCCTTGTGAGATGCCAAATTTCATCTTCTTTGGCGCTAAGTTGACCACCATCACAACAAGCTTACCTTCTAAATCTTTTGGATTATAATGTGCCTTGATGCCGGCAAATACATTTTTAGTGGATTTTTCACCAATATCAAGCGTGAGTTGCAGAAGTTTATTTGCACCTTTAACATCTTGTGCATTAACAATCTTAGCGATACGTAAGTCTATTTTAGCAAAATCATCAATTTGAATTGTATTCTGTTCCTGGGTTTTTTTTTCTATTATCTGTATGTTTTGTTTAGATGATTCAATAACTTGATTAATTTGCGTACCTTCAATGCGTGACATCAGTGGTTTAAATTTGTTAATTTTATGATTAGTAAGCGGATGTTTAAGGTCGTG
>JAQRGA010003193.1:0-11889 GCA_029237695.1 Conchocele bisecta | reverse complement strand
AAGAATTGCAATTCAAGGACCGCTGGATTGCAATTCTTGGTAAGCGAATCGCAGGCGGGAGTGTAGTGGCACTACACCTGTGACCCATTTAACATGTGTAGTATGCCAGTTGCATATCTTTATACACAACTGACAACATAATCACACAAAACCGCTCAGTTGGTAGATTGTTTGAACCGGATATTTTTTTAAACGTGTATGTTTTGCGGAATGGGATATGATTTGGACTTGCTAGCTGTGAAGAAGCCATTATACAACTACAAGCTAAGGTATGTATATTCTATAATGCACTTATATATTGATTACCATATCACATGATGCGTATATAACGTTTGATGTGTGTTTGATATCTAGTGACGAGTGGGAGGTATAGAACTCTTAAAGGTACAAACCCACACAGTAGGCACAAACTGTTCTTTATAGCAATTAAATACGTGTATTATTGTGTCCCACCAGTTCTAAAAATTACGAGACATATATAATCATTTATTAATATTTATTTTACTGATAGGGACGTGCGGTGGTATTATGCTAGTTTCATATGCAAATGAGGCATGGCATTTTTTAATTATTTATACAAATTAAATTTCTTACACATCAAAAAATAAATACAGAGAATATATAGTAATGTCTGTTAACATTTTACGGAAACCCGGTTATCGCCCCTGATATCAGTGTGGAAATTTATGTCGGATATTAAATGTATAATAATGACAATCAATACGTGGGGGAATGGTGAATGAATGCTTATTTTGCCAGGAAATGTCTTGGCGATGTTTCTGATATAAAGAACATTGTGTGCCTACTGAGTGGGCATGTACCTTTAATTAAATTATGGACTTGTTTGTTTATTTTCCATAATATTCTTTTTATGGCACTGTCTCGGTAGAGCCTGGAGGCATATAGTCTTTGGACAGTGTGTCCGTCTATCTACCCATCCATCCGGCCGGATAAGCTGTTTTCTTCATTTTCATACCCCACCACGATAGTGGAGGGGGCATTTAGTGTTACCGTTTAAACCGTACTAGCTACAGACCTGAAACTTGGTATGTAGCTTCCTTATGAGGAGTTGATGCACAAAGTTTATTTCGACTTTTGATTTGACCTCCGGGTCATGGATTATCTCCCCCTTTAGGACTTGGATTTTTCCTCATTCACTATCAAAGCGATATGTGGGGCATCCGTGTTCTATGAACACATTTTATTGTTTTCCAAACACCCACAATATATGTACGATATATGTACCATGGATTATCTCCCCCTTTGGGACTTGGTATTTTTTCCTCATTCACTATCAAAGCGATATGTGGGGCATCCGTGTTCTATGAACACATTTTATAGTTTTCCAAACACCCACGATATATGTACGGACGGACAAGGGTAAATTATAATATTATAATAAATAAATTGTGGAGGCATACAAATTCCAGAAAAAAATAATACTGTCACATGCCTCATATGAAGCCAGGTTCTATGAAAAGTATGCATTCCTGGGACCCAGTATGTCGAAATGATGTCACCTGAACATACTGTGTGGTAATTACTTTATAAATGACCCAAAATCCACACAAAAGGTGTCCGGTTCATTCCTCACATTCTCCTAATTTTCTAGTGTCTAGTATTCCTGTTGCTCACACTTTAGATTTGCATAGGTATGGTCATTGATGCATGACTGCAGGATATTATCAATTTTACAATGCAATATTTGTTTAATTTGATTATTCAGTAAATGAGTAGGCAATTAATAAGCTGTATAGTTATTCAATGTGTTTCTGATTAATTTATAAATCAAATGATGATAGTAGCATTGTGCACCTAATTAAATGTTACAGACCAGACTATAATACTGGCAATTGTTTTTATTGAAAAGCTGCTGATCTGCTAAGATTCAAATACACACACAGATAAGATATAAACTCCTGACTGGTAACACTCATACAGCACACATCTAAACTGTTTAATATACATAAACATCTATGCATAAAAACTGTGTATCTATCATCAGATCAGATAACAAATACATAAGTCCCGTTTTGTCAGTTATTGTCAGCATGTTAGCACCACTACTATACATATACCATTAAACAAATAATTTAAACATCAGTGTTAAAAGAAATAACAAAAATAAGGAAATTTTTTTATTAATCATTTATAAATTATATATTTATTATTTGAGCGCTAGCGAAGAATTATACAACCAACATCCAAATTTGAGGTATTTCAGCCTTGTGCTTATGAGCTAATGTCGGTTGCAGCCCACTATTAAATAGCTAAGTTAATTATTAGTCTATGAGTCATCCACAAACACATTTCAGGACGTTCATTCCTTTTATTATTATATAATACCTGCAATTCACCATTTTCTTTACAAAAAAAAGGAAAACCAATAATACAATCATATACAATTTATGTTTAGTGGAAAAGAACTAAGAAACATTTCACTATTTTCCTTCAATTTAACGTACAGTTCAAATGAATCGAAACAAAATATACATTTATAAAGAAATCAACAATATAATGATTTTTTTTAAAAATATTGTGTTCTTAAATTGAAAAATTAGTTGCTAGCTATGTATATTTATGACAGGGTATTTTTCTGATTGTGATATATGATCAGACCCCACATGGTATGCATCATAAGAAAACGGGGATTTGTAACATCCATAACAAATGTAGATCCACGATTAAAGGTACGTGCCCACTCAGTAAGCCCAAAATATAATTTATAGGAATTAAATAAGTGTATAACTGTATCACTATTCCACTAGTTCTAAACGTTACAAGTGCCCGCTATACAGATATAATCATTTTAGTAATATTTATTTTTCTGATAGTGACGCGCGGTGGTATCAGGCTATTTTTATATGCAAATGAGGCATGATATTTTTTAATTATTTATACTAAAGAAATGCGTCACCTGAAAAAATAATAAAATCATAAAATAAATACAGAGATTAAATAGTAACATCCGTTAACATTTTAAGCAAACACGGTTATCGCCCCTGATATGTCAGTGTGTAAATTTACGTCCTATATAAAATGTATAATAATGCCAATCATTACGTGGGATAATGGCGCATGAATGTTTATTTTGCCAGGAAATGTCTCAGATGATGTCTCTGATGTAAAGGACATTTTGTACATACTGAGTGGGCATGTACCTTTGAGCTATAGGTGCATGCGGTCAATTTACACAGACCGATCGATCTACAATGATTATAAGTTAAGTTTCCTGGTTGTTCCTGAACTAAAATGTACTGCAATCATACAATATATCCTTCTGATGTAAAAAGGCATACAACATTTATTTTCTTGTTTGATATATTTGTTTATTTTTGTTTTTTCTTGTTTCTTTTCAAAAGTACAACTTATGAGTTGAGCTACTTTGAACCACCTTGGTATGTGTGATTATAACATATTAGAGAAAGAGAGATAATTAAATTATTCTTTTATATCTCGATGAAAGGATAAATATTGGAGCATCAATTGTATTATTCATCTGTCATTTAAACCATTTCTGTCACTTTTGAGGACAAATGAAACATTTTAAAATTGATAAAATGATTTGTTTGCTATTACCATCTTTCACATAGAAAATAATTATAATGTGTACTATTTTACATGTATAAGTATCTCTTTGTTGATAGAATGTGATATATGGACCACTGGTTGATACTAATTAAGTGCCTTATCTCGGGTGTCACCACTGTAGCTCCTGATTATAAACATAATTATAGTGAAACTGTTTATTAAAGGTGGGAGTACAAAATACGCATTCATTTTCAAATCGATTAATGAAAATAATGTAATAAATTTTGAGGTGCAAAAAGCAAAAACAGTGTTTGCTTTTGCAGCTCCAATAATTTAATTTTTAATTTTTTTTATTATTTATTCTCCATTTAATAACCAAAAAATCTATAATACATTTGTAAAAGTAAAATATCATTGAATTTGACTTATGGGGTTATGATATTCTTTAGACACAAAATATCATCGGATCTCTGATGACATAAATAGTTGGCCATCTTCCAAATCTAGTAGCCAGTTGGCCAGTTGACATGGTTTCACCTTTGGGAAATCCACAACATCAAAGGCCTTGTCTGTAGGGGATTTATGTTTTTTACGACATGCAGGTGCTGCTCAGGTGCTGCTGCTGACCACCTCAAACTGGTTCAAACCAGTATAAAGCAATTTCTCCCAGATAGTGTTAGAGTCTGTCATTGGTCAGATTAACAGATTTATTATGTTACAGATATCCAATAATTTGTTTATTATTCATTATTATTCTTTATGACAACAGTTGAATATCACTTAGCTCTCAGTCATTTCATGAAAGTTAGTAGTAGCTTTCAATCAGACATCTCTGCATTTATTTTGAGCACTTAAATCAATTCTAACGGAAGCATTACTACAAATATATCAACGGATTGGTAAGTTAAACATTTGTATAATATCATAGGGACATATAAAGGCGTAATGGAGTACTTTGTAAGTCACTATTTTATCACTTTTTGTCAGCATGACTTTTTTTAACACTTTCACCCATATATAGGTTTTGATCGGTGTGGTGAGGGGTCAAAATATTTTGTTAGAGACATCAACAGTTTTTCATTAACTCAATAGCGAACAGCGTAGGTTCTAATCGAGCAGCGCGAATGCGCATGCTCATCTGGGGCTACGCTGGCCGCGGAATTCAACAATTTGTTATCGTGGCGCGACACCTATGTACATATTTGTTTAAGTATCTCATGTATAAAAATTACAGTTTAATTATGTGAATACTATGGCAGCAAAATCTTTCATGAGCATACTTTCGTCTGTGTTTCGGCAGCTGGCTGAGGAAAGGAAGCGTACAACATTTTCAACAATTGTGTATCATGATCATCTTGCACAGTATGGTTATGGTCTAATAGTTTTACTGACGACATCAAGATTATTTTCAGTGGCATAATGGCGAACAACATAGGCCCTGATCAGACTGCGCATATGCACATACTGGTCTGAGGCTACGCTGGTCGCACACGTCGTAGGGTGCGTTTTTCTCAGTAGGTGGCCCATATACACGTTGTGCAGCCGATTTGAGATTATGTTTTATGATATCACTGACTGCTATGCTAATTCAAAATTAGTTCTGTTATAGAGGAAGCAGACATACACACTACTGTAAATTGTAACGTGCGAATATACATGGGCCACCGGGTGACAAAATAGACCTTATTTTAGCAATAATTATTAAATTATTTTGCACATTTAGGCTATGCAGTGAGAATAGAATTAAATTACCAGAATATAATAATGATGTTAACGGCAGGTATTATGAGCTCTCAACTGATGTAATGGCGATCAAGGTAGGCCCTGACCGGACAGCGCGGATGTGTAAACTGATCTGGGGGTATGCTGATAGCATGAATAGTAAGATCCATTTTGTCAACAGGTGCCCACGTGTTTATAGTACACAATATCTGAATTGGTGACCCTCGTTCTTTTTTTACATGTCATTATTGTCTTCACATGTTACCGTTGATGCAACTCTCACTTACTTCTATCATTTCTTTCTTTCTGTTCACATTTGGTGGACTCAACATCGTGGACCGGCGACGAATATGTATTGTGCTTGCTTTAGATAGATCAGATGTCTAATACTACTTAATGGAATTAAAACTAGGAAGCTTTAATGTTAAGGGTATGGGATCAAAACACAAACGGCTACACCTTTTTCAATGGATAAAAGACAATGATTACGATATGGGTATTTTAGTGGGGAATATAGCAATAAAGAAGGTATATGTATTTTAATAAAACCGGGGCTTGATTATAGAATGAAACATTATGAACAGGTCATGACTGGTAGAATTCAATCTCTTAAAATATGCATTTCTGAAAAAGATTATACATTAATCAATATATATGGTCCAAACGAAAACAGTCTAAGATTTTACCAAGATCTCGGTACATATATCTAAACAGTGGAAGTAGATACTTTAATAATTGGGGGCGATTTTAATATAATTTTAGATCCAGATTTAGACAAGAAAAATGGCATAAGAGACACAAATAAGAATATAAGAGAGAAACTATTGTCAATAATTAATAAATATGAACTACATGATATCTGGAGAATTCTTAATCCTAATACAAGGAAATTCACATGGCATTCAAATACTAAACCACCAATATTCTGTCGTTTAGACTATTTTCTAATATCTGAAAATGTAATTAACAGAGTAACAAAAAGTAAAATTACTACAGGGTTTAAGTCTGACCATTCTTTAGTATATTTTTGTTTACAGACTCAATCTAATGAAAGGGGTCCGGGATATTTTAAGTTAAATAATAGTCTACTTTTAAAAACAGAATACCAACAAATAATTAGACGAAGTATTTCTACCATTGCCGAAATCAACCAGCATGCTAATCCAAATACGCTTTGGGAGATAATTAAAGGCACAATACGAAATGAAACGATAAAATTTGCGTCTACTGAAAGAAAAAAGATTTAAAAATGGAAAATAAATTAATAGAGGAAATAGATAAATTAGAAGCAGACTACTCAAAAAAAATATCGGAAGATATTTTAATAGAATTAAACACCAGAGTATAGTTACAGTATTTATATGAACATAAAGTTAGAGGAATTATGTTAAGATCAAAAGCCGAATGTATTGAGGGTGTGGAAAAAAATACAAAATACTTTGCAAATTTAGAACGGAAACGGTCTGAAAATAAAACGATAACTAGATTAACGGTAAATGGTCAAAATATTACGAGCAATGGTGAAATATTAAATGAAGAAAAAGAATATAAAAAATTATATACGAAAAAAGAAGCTGAAAATACAAATCACAATTTTTTTTCAAATGATAATGGAGTAAACAGATTATCCGAAGAAAATAAAGAATTATGCGAAGGCAGCCTTTCAGAATACGAATGCAGTAACTCTTTAAAGGAAATGAAAAACAATAAGAGCCCAGGCTCAGATGGCCTGACTGTGGAATTTTATAAAATATTTTGGAATGACATAAAAAGATATTATATGGATTCTTTTAAATTTTCATTAGCAAATGGATCACTAAGTGAATTGCAAAAACAGGTGTAATAACATTAATACCAAAAAGGATAGCGATTTATGTATACTTACGAATTGGGACCTATATCATTACTTAATGTGGATTACAAAATTGCATCAAAGGCCATAGCAAACAGAATTAAAATGGTTTTACCAAATATAATAGATGATTCATAAACCGGATTTCTTAAGGGAAGGTACATCGGAGAAAATATTAGAACTCTATACGAATTAATGGACCATTTGAATGAAAATGAATTACCGGGTTTATTTTTCTTCGCAGATTTTGCAAAGGCATTTGATACTGTTGAACATTCTTACCTCTTAAAAGTTATGAAACTTTTAAATTTTGGCAACAACATTCTAAATTGGATTAAGCTTTTTTAATCTGATGCAAACAGCTGTGTTGCAAACAATGGTAACTTATCGGATTTCTTTTCAACAAATAGAGGCGTACGTCAAGGCTGTCCTTTATCACCTTACCTTTTTATTATCGCCATTGAAATACTATCCAAAGCAATTATAAATGAAAAACATATAATAGGGGTAACAATTTATGATATAGAAATTAAAAACACAATGTTTGCCGATGATGCAACTTTTGTGACAGATGGTACAAGAAAATCATTTGAAAAGTTAATATACATAATAGATGAATTTAGTAAAATATCTGGTCTCAACCTTAACACAAAAAAATCCACTGTAATGCGCGTTGGTGCCTTAAAAATGTAGATCTGATTTTCTGTCCGGATAAGAAATTCATTTGGACTTCTCTTAGTGCAAAAACGTTAGGAATTACGTTCTTAACACGGCACATATAGTCACAAATACGTGTCTATACCAAAATCCGTATGTGAAAACCTATACGAGTCAATACGCGTATCCGTATTGCCAGTACATATACGACATCAATCCGGATATGCCGTATTGTTAGGGAATCCGATGCTGCGTATCGTTTGACAATAGAGCTTGCAATCCGATGTTGATTTTTGTTGCAACATACGAAAACAATACGATAGTATGTATTCTTCACTAATACTCATTTGATACAATGAGGCGAACTCGGGAAGAAAACGCTTCCAATCCGATTCTGTGCAAATATCTCCCGATATAATGTTGCTTTTTCTGCAAATGTTATTAGAAATACAATGTACATGTATATTAATCTATCATCGAATTCCTATAACGTTAATGTCTCTTGAAGGAGTTCGGTATGTTATTTCCCCAAATCATATATAAGGACTTCAAAATTATTTTTGTCGAGCTCTATACTTTGGGCTCCGTTCTGTCAAAGCCGCGCGTATTTCATTCATGACCAGTGTAGATTCTGATTAGCAAATGTACTGTTGCAGCTTCATAGTAAAATTATTGTTCGCTGGATTAAAAGATAGGAACGGACTCGGTGGGTTCATATTAAATTAATAAATAATGTCGAAATAACACGAACGCGGTAGATGACGTCTTGGATTGCCGTGACGTCACAGTGCGGGCTTTGCAAGTAATTTTGAAAATTTGAGAGCAAAAACACCCTATGTTTATGAATGGACTGGTCTGAAAATCATTTTGTGATGATTGGATTGGGTTGCAAAGTTAACTTATCAAAATCCATTCCAGTTACTTAGGGTTGAAAGGGTTAATCTGCCGAGGTCTGTCCGTCGATGTGCAAAACAAGATGTTTAGCTCATCGCGCCATCGATAACGCACCCCCCCCCCCCTAAGTTAATTCCTGCGTACCGGTCTGGTATATGACACTCTTTGATGTGAGATATGGTTCACTATCTTACTAAACCTGGCATATTGTCTCTGTCACCAGTATATAGCTGGATCAGTTTTGTAAAAGCAGCAGTCTGATAATTGTATGCACAATTTGCACAGTCTGATCAGGATCTGGATTGTTTACCTTTCCATCAATGAAACACATGTCCTGCTTCTACACGTTCTAAGCAATATATATCGTTACCAGGCTACATAAGTGTGATATTTGATCAGGAGCTATACTGCTTACAAATCCCAAAACCCCATTTCTCCAATCACAGCCACAAATGTGTAGTCCCCGTTAAACCTCGGGGGACAGATACGCTTTACAACTACGTCACGGCGCGGTTGCGTATCACGTGATTTTAATGGAGGCAGCCTAAAATCCCCACGGAGTGGAGAGCGCATAAATAATGGAAATTTAAAACCAAATATCTGTGGTATTATAATAAATACAAGTCAAGCAAAGCCACGATATGTCTTTAATATAGCTATATAATGCAAATGTATCGGTTTTGGGGAATGTGTTATTCTCCTTTAAATCATTGTTCTTTGATGGAATGGCGATTAGTTGAGACCCAGATCAGACGGCATGGATGCGTGCTTTTAAAACCGCATAAAATAAAACAAAACAGTGAACTGAAAACCTAAGAAATTCAGCATAACTCTATAATAAATCTCCGTCAACGTGACGTGGTCAGATTTAATATATCCCCATAGGGGTAATAAAACTCATTACTGAAGACCATTAAGAGATAGGGCGATTTCTTGAATTGCATGTTGTTTGAGAATATTGAAAAACAAACTCGTCTAATTCTAAGAACAATGTTGCGCAAACACATTTATCAATATTTGAGATGTCAACTTTTGACGCCATTTACGGAAAATGTCGTGAATTTTCGTATTTCATGAAATTACGCAGATGTCCGAAGGTGCAAAATCGCATGGCGCGTCTCATATATGCTATAGCTAGTAAACAGTGTCGATGCAGTGAGTCGGCTCAGCACGAGCCGTCTCATCGAGTGTAGGACAATTGCACAATAAACATCAAACATCGAGCACATTTATTGAAGTGTTTTCAGTTGCACAATCAAACAAGCACATTTAATAAAGTATTTTCAGTTGCACAATAAACGTCAAACACAATATGTATGTATCGTTTGTACATTTGTATACTGTTGTCGGTCCCAAACCATATTGTTTTAGTGAAGAATCGATTACCATTTCAAAGAATTATTCGACAAAACGATACTAGGTAAATCCTGTAACAATCATTCATTTCTGTTTGTTTTAATAAAACGTAATCCTTAATCAACTACCGTCTCACCAGTTTATGCACTATTTGCAGGTACAGTGTGTAGCTGTTTCTGTAATTTGAACAATTGTAAACTAAAAATGGACTTATCCAAATATCCGCTGGCCTACTGATGAATAACTTGATGTGAAATCATCATGGACCAGCCCATGTCAGGTACTAGGGAATGAAAGTGATAAGAAATGTCCGTTTTATATTTGGGTCACTGGTGGTAATAAAGTGACAATTTACATGATTGGCCAGTGTAGCGCCTGATCATCATGTGTACAGCCAGAGCTTTTGAACAAATACTATAAAAATCAAAACGTGTTTTCATCATGGCCCTGTGTAAAGTGGTTTAATTGAAGACATATGACGATACGGGTTGTTTCGATTTTCACCCATATACATTGTAGGAACATGAATATCGGATTTCATATCTTGCTGCGTGCAACAAGATAGAAAATCTGATACTTATGTACCGATATCGGTGAAATGCATTAAACATGTGCATTGTTATAGCACACATAAACCGAACATTTAATGGTAGAGAGAACAAAATTCCCTAGAGTAGAGAGTGACATTAAAATGTATACTGTACGTAATTAGTAATCCAGGGTAAATTAATTGATTTGTGATGTGTGTATCATATCCTCGCAAAACATGCATACCACAGGACGGACAGTGTGAACATATATGAGCTCTGAATTAATGAGCTAGTAATTAGTTACAAAGGTATGTCTGCTGATTCTGTAGAGGTCAGCGAGAGGTCGGCTTTGCAAAAATATTGCCCACACATATCCGATTTCCCGTGAATGGATCAAACAATTATTCTTAAATCTATTAGGCAAAATCGTGCATTTATCAATTCATTAATCTTAATCTGTTACCCAAGAGTATCACTCTACTTAGTATTAATCTACTTCCCGTGGCGCAATAAGCGTGAAAACAGTTACAAACCACTGCGCCAGCAGTAGTATATAGGGAGTCAAAATGATACCACCTGCGGTGGTATCATTTATAACCCTCTATACTACCCCCACCACCCCCGAAAAATCAAAAATTGGTTAACGAGGAAATTGTCTCCCGACAGCAAATTCATAAATTTGCAACCCCCTATAATACCCCCACGAGGAAATTTATGAATTTTTGAGAAAATAATTAATGCAATACCAATTCACGATTGGATGTGCCCACGAGTGATAGTTTATATTCTAACACCCCATTTTTCTCCTCCAATTATATTGGTGTCATAAATACCTCATGTTTTTTTCACGTCCAATTGAACAGATAAATTGAATAGGTTATAATAAAATATTATAACAAAATGGATAATAAAATACGCAACGAAATGGAATTTTGTAATGTCTTTGATGAAGAATTTTACGCTGTTTCTACAGTATGAAAACACTGTAAAATTACAACACTATGTGGTATCGAATACATGAAATATCAGCGTAATTTATTACGCTGCGATAAAAACGTTGCATTTACAATATTAAACCGGCAATTATGTCGCCGGTATAAGGATCAAATTTATGTAATGAAGGGACTAAATAGGATCGGAGAAACACTACCGAAACATTATCAAACTAATTTTATAAAACAGTTTAAAATCAAAGATTCGTTTACGAATATGCGTTTCTACGATATCACTTTTAACGAAGAAATTGGAAAATTATTATTAGAAATTGGAAATTGAACAGAAAAAAAACATCTATTAGAGAAAATGGATAATACAATACAATTGGAATTGAAAGTTTTTAATGCCTGT
>JAQRGA010003191.1:0-11026 GCA_029237695.1 Conchocele bisecta | reverse complement strand
TATTTACATCTCGTTAGCAAATTAGGCACAGGTTCAGCAGATTAATATTTGGATAAATCAATAAGTGGTAGACCTTTGTTTACTGGTGGTCAACTGTGAGTAATATGTGTGGTCATTGACCCTTTCACCCGTAAATAACTGGAATGGATTTTAATATGTTAATTTTCCGACCAATCCAATGGGGTGTTGTTTTTTTTTTAAAATATGTAAACTGCAAAAAGTACAGATCCTGCTAAGACGGCTCGTCAAGAGTATTTTATAAACCCTCATTTACACCTGACTTCCAATCCAGAATTTGTGGGATCAAACCTCGCTTTGGGCATCAAAAGTACTTTCATGGAAACCAATTCACAATTCACTGCCACTTATCATTTACAGATAATCTCAGAATGTAGCGAATTGTATTTGGAGGTAGGGGCGGATATGGAAAGGGGTTGCAAGCAACCCTCCCCTATTTAATTGCCATAAAACACAGGAAAGCTAGTGCATTCCGAAGAGCTCGAAAATAGGACAACTCCCTAGTTGCGAACGGTAACTATTGCAATTACTCCCGTACCGTCCGTAGCTATACTATGGACGGTACTGGAGTAGATTGCAAGAGTTACCTTCGCAACTCGACAACCCACCCGTTCTCCAAATGCTGGATCCACCCCTGGGCGGTTGTTATATGAAGGTATTTTTTTATGTATGTGGGTGGTGTATATGAATATATATTAGTTGTATGCAAAGGCATTCGGCGTGTTTCGGCTTTCATCGGTATAACTATTTATGAACAACAAGGCTTCTAGCTTTGGTCGGACACGACCTCGTATCATACCACATTCCGCAATTTTATTAATGCTAATGTAAATATTTTGGCGGAAAGTGCACATGTTCATTTGAGAAAAAAAGCTTTTGCAGCTCAACTATGTAAATTTCACTACTCAATTTGAAAATCAAATTCGCATTGTTGTGAGTATTTTGTACTCCCACGTTTGATAATCAGTGCAATATTCTGCTAAATGGTGTAAAATACGCCAATACGCACCTTATCTGGAGCTTGAGTGATTGTAGTTACCCTGCCAACCCCAACAAAGTTGTTTCATGCCAATTGTACACTACTGTCTGTTTCACGTTTTGCCGCCGACAAACTTATAGCAAAATCAATATTTGATGGAATTTCATGAATTGTAATTTTGGGGGAGGGTTTCTTTTTTGTTATTGATGAAAAAGTACTGGAATTTAAATATTTTTATGCCCCACCACGATAGTGGAGGGGACATTTAATGTTACCCTTGTCTGTCCCATCCGTCCGTCCTGTCCTGTCCGGGCAACCAAACGGGAGGCAGGAGCCAATGGGAGAATCCAAACACAAAAGAATCCTTTGATTTATTCCGTGTGGTCCCTTATTCTATTCATAACGAGGGGCCATTTCTATTGTTCTAGAACAATGGAAATGGCCCCTTCCTCCATATCATTGGAATGTCCGTCCAGCTGTCCGTCACCAACCTTGTAAGTCGTAAAACTTTTAAACCGTACTAGCTACAGACCTGAAGCTTGGCATGTAGCTTCCTTATGATAGTGATGTAGCTGATGATGATTCGACCCCGCATGATTTTGATTTTTGATTCGACCCCAGGGTCATGGATTATCTCCACCTTTTCGACTTAGAATTTTTCAATTTTGGCTTGTAAGTCGTAAAACTTTTAAACCCTAATAGCTACACAGCTGAACGTTGGTATGTAGCTTCCTTATGGTGAGTAGATGCGCAAAGTTTATTTCAATTTTTTATTCAACCCCCTGGTCATGGATTATCTTCCCCTTTCTGACTTAAAATTTGGAAATTTTGTCTTGTAACTCGTAAATCTTTTAAACCGTACTAGCAACAGACCTGAAACTTGGTATGTAGCTTCCTTATGATAAGTATATGCGCAAAGTTTGTTTCGAATTTTGATTTGATCCCCGGATTATCTCCCTATTTTGGACTTAGATAGTATGCCTTGTTTACTATCAAAGCGGTATGTGGGGCATCCGTGTTCTATGAACACATTTTCTAGTTAGATTTAATGTTTTCAATAGTCAAAAGTTTGTTGGCAACAAAATGGTGAACAGACAGTAGTCTTGTGTGCACAGGATGGGTTTTTCCACAACAGTAAAGTATCATGTACCTGTTATCATAGTCCAGTAGGTTGATAGTTTTATCACATTCCTGTGGCTGATCTGGGTCTACACTGGTTGCTGACACAACAGAGTATGTTGCTGTGTGTATGGTGTTTTGTTAATGCATTCTCCGCCCCCCCCCCCCCCACCCCCAAAAAAAAATAATTGGGGATGCATACAGTCGACAACCTGTTTGTATGTACGCCTGTCCAAGATTTGTGTTTAACCCTTACAGTGCTGAATTAGAATTTATCGTCTGCTGCTTAGGTTTTATTTTCCATTTGTCTCATGAAAAACATGATTTGACAGCACTTTATAATCATTCCTGGAAATGAGTTCTAAACTGCTGTCAAACCATGTTTTAATTGAGAGAAAAGACAAAATAAGAAACATTAGCAGACAATTTTGTTCGGTTCCCGCCTTTTTTAAGGGTTCAAGTGTTCGGCTACCTACTATCTCTGTTAGGCCATAGCAAGTTCTTCCTCTGTTAACTCTTTGCATGCTGGGAAACTTGTGGGCTATAAATAGTTCAAAACTAGCGGACAAAAATTCATCATATTTTCTTGTACTTCTCCCCGTAAATATCATGAATATGTCTTGGAATTTCATTAGAATTATGTCCTGAGGACTCAATTCTAATGAAATTTCAAGACATATTTACAGAGAGAAATAAAACATACATTCCTAATTCGTTTGGCAGATATTTTCGCCGCTAGCACGCAGAGTTGAGCGTATATGTACGTCCGTGTGAGGGTAGGTTTTGAGAGTGGTTCTATGAAAAAACAAACAAACTGTGTGTGCTATTTTACACTATTTACTGTTGAAGTAATATGAAAATTGATTTGGCACTTGTCTAAGTTTTAAATCCGTTCATGAATTTACACTTAATAAGAGTGTTTTCTTATTAGTTAAGGCAATTTAAATTTATCAAAGCCTTGTTTGTTTTTACCGGTTACGTAAGTAAAGTAGGTTTTGGCTATCCAGGTGAACACTTAACAGAGAAAAACAATGGCATGGCCTTACCGTATGTCAGATTGGCTTGAAACTTATTTATCATCATCCATATGTTCATTCTACAACCCACCAATGTGGTACCTGTGCTCAAGCTCAAGGTCAAATGAAATCTGTGTAATAAAAGTGTTTGCTTTTTTTCGTTTAAAGTTTTTGAGGGGTATATCCATCAGTTACTGTTTTATTGTGTTAGTTAAATATACCTTACTCAGAGTTCCAGATAAGCTTTGTGTCTATAGCGTTAATATAGCTTACTCAGAACTCCAGATAAGCTTTGTGTCTATAGCATAATATACCCCCTGATTTCAAAATCATTGCGTATTTTACTTTTACAAATGGGTTATTGATTTTCTTTATTGCTACATTTGTAAATAGGGAACAAATGATAAAAAAGATAAATTTAAACATTCACTTATTTGAGTTTGCTTTTTGCAGCTTGACTAAGTGAATTTTCAACTTTATGACAGTATTTTCACTATACTCAATTTGAAAATCAATGCGTATTTTCACATTGCTGTGCGTATTTTGTACTCCCACTTTTGATAATCAATGTGTATTCGGCTAAAATAATACGCACCTTAACTGGAGCTCTGCTTTTATGTACGTTACTATTGAACACAAAATACACCTTAATTACCAGAGCACCAGTTAAGGTGCGTAATTTGTCCAACTTGGGGTGAATTTTTTTTATTTCTTCATCAAAAATGGCAAGTTGGGAGTCCTTTAAAATCGTCTCATTGAAACGATTCAAAAGCGCTCCCAACTTGCCATTTTTGATGGGGAGAAATAAGAAATTTACCTCCAAATTACGCACCTTAACTGGAGCTAGGGGTTTCCCAAAACAAATTGTATCCAATTACATTGTTATTCTGATTAAACCAGTACTGCTATACTAACCCTAAATATTGGCACACTCACTGTTGTGGGGAAACCATATATTTGTATGCGTTTCTCGGACTAAATGGTCTAGATTTATGTCCTCAGAGCAGAGACCAAGACAATCGAGGCAATTGGAAAGCAATAACATTCTATGGCAGAACATGAGAATCTTCTCCATTGGATATGATACCATGTACAGTTGAACCTGCGTTAAATGCCACCTTCTGCATAGCACCTGTCTATAGCAGTCACTCTTTGGATTTCCAAATTATTCAATTACTACACCGTTGGACTGGCCTTAAATGACCTTAGCTGTTGATAAGCCATTAAACACCAATAAATCAAATCAATTACTACATATAAATGAAACTGTGTAAAAAGGTACCTGTGAACAACGGCCAGATTTTTCTCTTCCCATGGTTGGCGTTTATTCACAGGGTTTTCTGTACTCACAACAAAGACAAAACCTTATCTGGAGCTTTGGCCACATTCCTTCATGTCTAGCTATAGGTCTGGGGGCCGTTTCACTAAACTTTGTACGACTAAAATGTTTGTAAGTGCAAACTTATGATAGTCTGTAAATTTCATATTAACAATGTTTTTTTGTAAACAATTATTAGATTTACATTTATTGAGCATATATTGAAACGGCCCCCTGACTTGCGAAATTGTTTTGTTTGCAGCACTCCTCGATCAAAAAAAAAAACACCAGTAGATAGGTGTGTATCATGTATTGTGTATCGCTCTACCACGCTTATCTTACCTCTGAATATTAGAAACCTATGACTGCATTTACTGTTTGATCCGATGTTGATAGTGTTAGTCCATGTATGTGCGTGCGTACGTTATTAACACCTTTCATTTCTCAATAACCGTAAGAACCGCTTCACCGATTTTAATATTATTTGGCCACAATGTGTGTCTAGGGATGCTGATTTGTGTTGCATATGACCCATGTCCGACCGCCCAAGGTCACGGTCACTGGGTTCTTATGTTCACCTTGTTTGTAAGGCAAATACGCTAAAATATTTTATTTGTTTTTTTATTATTATCACGGCTGCCAGCATGGGGATTAGCCTACTGATAACGATGCCCTAGTTACTAATTGTTCACATTTTACATTCGTAGGATATGTCATTTTTCTGGCAGAAATTTCTAAATATTTGCTTAATTTCTCCAGTGAAATCTTTGTTGTGACACCATTTGAACCGTCTCCTTCAAATCGTGGTTACAACAATATTTACGTGATATGTAAATGACATCGTATGTTGATGAAATATTGATAGTATTTCGTCAACTGCGACGGAAAATATCATAAATTTAGTCAATATCTTTTATGAAAAATGGCACATCTTCTCATGTGCAAACAGGGTTGGGCTGTGACCTTCAATACTGAAGGTTGTGAGTTCAAAACCTACCAGGGTTGGATTGTTGCCTGGGGGTTAGAACACCTGACTTCCAATCCGGAGGTTGTGGGTTCAAACCTCGCCGTAGGCATCAAAAGTTCTTTCATAGTGTTTCCACTCCACTGGTCTGATGTCATATGAGACACGCCATGGGATTTTGTGCCTTCAGACACCTGCTTAATGGAATTAAATATTTTTACACAATTTACAATGTTTTCCGTAAATGGCGTCAAAAGTTGACACACATGTATTCTGAAAATTATGTCAATTTTTGACTTAATTTATGAAAAATATTCTAAATTTTGTAAACATATTTAATGAAATTATGCAGATGTCTGAAGGTACTAAATCCCATGGTGTGTCGCATATAGTGCAGCATATTCTTACCAGTTATTCTCCATAGCAATTAGCGTCATTCTTGTTACGTTATGGATAAGTTTTGACAACCTGCCAGGTGAAATATTACCCACAAACCCATTAAATATGTCTCTCTGTCAGATCTCCAGATAAGCTGCGTATTTGCGTAAATACCCAATTAAAATTGCCAAAAACCCAATTGAAATCAGAAGTAGTGAGTATCAAAAAGCAATTAAAAATTTGTGGCACCTTTACCATGCTGCATAAAACAATAAACAGACCACAAATATAGCATATTTTTCTTATTTTCAATGAAAACACATCTTGGTATTTCATTAGAATCCAAGGAGACAATTCTAATGAAAAGCCAAGACATGTTTTCATTTCAAAGCAAACTATTCAATAATTGCTGTCTGTTGATGTGTAAACAATAGTGTGATTTTATTTTATCAAATTCAAATTTTTAAATACTCAATTGCTTCAGAAATGATGGAGTCACAATACTCAATTACAAATTCCTTATCTGGAGCCCTGCTCTGTAATTGGTTTTCCATCTGTAAAACACACTACACCAGTAACAGTAAGGCAGAGAGCTTGGTATAGGTGCATATTCAAGGTGCATGATCACGTGGTAACAACAACAACAATTACTGAAACTTCCAGAAGCGCCTCTGATTCAAGGTACGTATTCTTTTATTTTGCCCTTATAATTACTTATTATGTAACGGATTTTTAAGAAATATGGTGCATCAAACGTGTCTTGTTAAGCTGCATTTGGTGGTCTCGGTACTTTGGCCCAAACTTCTGTTGTTTTTGCGAAGAATCAAATTCCGTGTTTACTGTCGTATAATACTAACACGGAAATCAATTCTTCACAAAAATTACAAGTACGTGCCGAAGTCCTGAGACCACCAAGTGCAGCTTAACAAGACGTGTTTGGTGCACCATATTTCATCAAAATCTGTTGCATATTAAGGAAACTATCAAATACTACGTACTTTGGAGTGGGCACTCGTTCAGTACTTTCAGCCATTCTTGTTATTCTAACCACGTGATTTTTATATTTTCCCTCCAGCTTTAGCAGAAGCGGGACATAGGCATAGCTTTTCCGTCAGCGGCGGCAGCGTCAACATTTCACGTTAAGTTTTTGCATTTAGCTCAATTTCTAGAAAACTATAACTCCTACGACCCCCAC
The DNA here is from genome assembly GCA_029237695.1 of Conchocele bisecta. Taxonomy (NCBI): domain Eukaryota; kingdom Metazoa; phylum Mollusca; class Bivalvia; order Lucinida; family Thyasiridae; genus Conchocele; species Conchocele bisecta. Next base: position 4,039 of record JAQRGA010003191.1, on the reverse strand, counting down.
ACTTGGTATACATCAACACTGTGGTGTAACGATCTCACACAGAGGGAGTCCATGTGACCTTCACCTACTTTTCATGGTTCATTGACCTACGTTTCACATGCATTCAACGTTAAGTTTTTGCGTTTAGCTCTTATTCTAAAACTTAACGCTCAGGTTAATTCATTGTAACTTCTGTTTCCCTCAATGGAATGCTTTAATATTCCATACATGCATTTGTAACAACATCTCACATCATTCTACAGAAATCGCATTGTGCCCGCTAACCCGCTAACCCCAAAGGTCAAGGTCACTGACTTAGAAATTTCCGTGTTTGGAAAAGTTAACGCTCGGTTTAATGTATTACAACTTCTGTTTCCCTTGATGGAATGCTTCGGTATACATCAACACTGGTGTAACCATCTCACACAGAGGAAGCCCATGTGACCTTGACCTAGTTTTCATGGTTCATTGACCTACTTTTCACATGCATTCAACGTTAAGTTTTTACGTTTAGCTCTGTTTCTAAGACATAACGCTCCGGTTAATTCATTGTAACTTCTGTTTCCCTCAATTGTTGAATGGTTGGACCCGGAAATAATTTTTAACAAGCTAAATTTGGTACCGTTAGAAAGAGGAGTTTCTTGCCAACAATACATCCAAAATCCGGTAAAATCCGCTTTGGGGAAACTTTTTTATTCAAGATGGCGTCTAATATGGCCGCTCGAAACTTGCCAATTTTGACTGAACAATTGAGTTGCCCTAAAACTACAATTTAAAACACCTCTCGCGGCCTAGAATCATCATGTATATAATATGAGATATTTTTAGACTACAACAAAGAAATTTGACAGTTGTCTCGTTTACATAAATTCAAGATGGCCGCCAAATGTCAGCATTTTTGTTAAAAAAATCCATATCTTCGCTCTCTGGTGATATATTTATCTTATTTAAAATGATATATTCAGGTGTTTGGAATCACACAATCGTTTTAGTTAGTATACTATTTAATTAGACATTTAACTCATTTGTATTACTCAAAGATGGCCGCCAGATGTCGATTTATTTTCTTCGTTGATATATTTAACTGATTTAAAATGGTATATTCAGGTGCTTTGAATCACAGAATCCTTTGCGTAATTGGACATTTGCCTCATTTGCATAATTCCAAGATGGCCACCCTGAGAATTAATCTATAAAACAACATATTTTTGGAGTACAAGAGGTAGTAACTAGCATTGTAAGGACTCTTGAAATGGCCGCCGTGTACGATGAAATCCGTAAACTTACGGAATCATTTGGAATTATGCACATTTCTATTCTAATGAATAATACGAACATTGAATTGTGTAAATGAGCATAGTATTTCTGGCCACTGTAGCTACAAGTTTGATGAATTTGTCTCCAAACAATGATGCATGCACGGTTGCACGTCCAGGGTATTTAATGGACTGACCATGGGAAATTCTCACTACATTATTTGCTGTCACTCCTTAATCAACATTATCATCGAGCATGGTTTCCTCAATATTATTGCAGTCCTCCCCTCGACAATCACCACAAGCAGTAACACATTTGAGCCCATTCTTTCAAGATGAGCACAGGTTTGTACATGATTCTACTTTCTTTAGCAAGCTTGTCTTTCCCTGTCCATTATATAGTGCTGATGTTGTGTCAAACCCACCCCATGCGTGCAGAAACAGAATGTGTCTGGTGATGGTGTCTCCAGCTTGCTGGGCTATATCCGCTACATTCCACACTCCACCGCTTTTGTGCGACTTTCGCATCTCAGATTTGAAATACATATCCGATAGAGAGTTTTTCCAGTGATGAACAAGCAAAATCAGAACATCAGTATCATCTGCAACAACAACAACTTGTCGGTCAGATGCCAATTCCAAAGCTACCGATGCTATCATTGTGTCTGCATCTGAGGTGCTATTGTGAACAACGTAACCAGCATTCCGCTTACTGAGTAACTGTATGAACTGCTGTTTGTTCTTCTCGTTTGAGAGAAACACCTCCTGATTGCTGTGAATCTGCGTCACATCAGTGAGGTGGATGTCGGCACATGTTCTAACCACCCGCCGTTGGTGCTCGTGATCTTTTATCGATGGCGCTTGTCCATATCCATCAAATACAATTGAACATTTTCCGTACCTGGCGTCCACGTACCTGACATACTGGTCGGCATTTCTTTGTATGTGACTTTTTCATCCATTTGATTCTATGAAGGAGAGCGCCCCCATCAAGGACAATGGTTGCTTCGTTGGGTGATTGTAATACTTCGACACCGTTCGTCAATGCATTCGCGAGTTGTGCTTTTGTTGGCTTACGGAGTGCATTCTCCTTGAACAAAGATGTTGGCACCACCGTTAGCTCGTATTCGAAACACTTCTCAACATTTTCTTCTCGTTGTGCGATCGCTATCAGCCGCGAGAACAAATGTTTTGGATCAATAACCACTCGTTGTTGAGCTTCTCCTGAATTCTCGACCCAACCAGTTCTGTCTCGTCGCAATTAATTTCGCCGTCTGATCCTGCTATCAATCCGGAGGATAAAGAACGCAACTGTGGTTCACTTGGATCGAATGCTTCATGTCCATCAAACCATGTTTGAATACTGGATACATCTGATTCATCACGCCGGCTCCTGGACAGGCCAAGATCCACATGTTGTTCGCTAGTCTCATGTCTCGTGTTCGTTAGGTCTGTCATTGCACCATGTATTTGTGCGCACTTGTGCATATTATAGACCCATTGCTGACGTACAGATTCAGTTATACCCCTTCCTCTTGTGAGTCCCCCACGACTTGATTGATCGCTTCAAAACTTGTTCGATAACTAAATCACTCGAAAGTCCTGCCCAAAACCTACTGCTCCTCCGAATAGTATGAAAACCATGCTCTATGAACATGTTGTATAACCATGGGTAGTTCAGGGGTAACTCAATCATCATTTGTAGATACAAATTACAAACGACAGCTTTTTGCATAGTGTACATGGCCTGTTGCAGCAAACAGATTAAGCATTGTGCTGACAACTATCAGATGGAGATTCCAATCTCCTGTTCTCTCTGCTCTAATGAAGTTTTTAAAAATTTGTATTTACTCCATATACTGTAGCCACAGTTTGGCTGTTCTGGATCTTTCGAAGGAAATGTTCTATAATTGGACACGAATTGCTCCAATTTGATTAGTTCTTCTGAATCTGAAAAAGATGAAGCTGGAACAGATCCGTAAAACACTTTCTCATACAACTCTGTTATTGCCTTCAGTTCCGATTGATCAAGTTTATCACGTTCGTCGTAGTCGTCAGTATCATACGTAGCGCTTTCAGTGATTACAGGTACTTGAATGTTCGACAACGCAGCATCGAATGTTATCTCCTCCGACGTTGTTTGTAAACTTTCAAGAACAGTTTCATTGTCATTACTAGCTATCTCCGGAGTTGCGTCTAAGTTTGAGTCACGGAAGATGACTGCATCTAAAAGCCTATTCATCAATGCGCTGTCTACCAGGAAATGACCTCGCTTTATTTTTACTGTCCTTGATCGCGCAGATTGTACGATGCTGTGACCGATGCTGTTCTGTTTGAACGATTTGCAGAAAACGTGGTATCCATTTCTTTCCTTGATCAATATTCGATATATCCTCACTTGTGGAATAGGTTTTCTTATCATATATCATTTCTCGCAATTCTGCCCTAATGACCTTCGCAGCAGTCACCACTACTCTTTCTGTCTCGTCCTCTATGTTATCTTTCTTGTCTGCATACCACTTATCATTTATCAAATACTTCGAGACATCTCTAAAACATACGACGTTGTTACACCCTTCAACTTCAGAAAGACATATGCACTCCCCATATCTTTCTTCCAATACTTGCTTCAGCCGTGTGATTAAATACAATTCTGACCATTTCAACCATTTTTGTATGTTACTCTGAGAGGGTGTACAGCTCTGTACTACCACCTGACTCTAGCCATACACACAACGCCTCAAACACACGTGCATTTGAATGTTTGGCGTCCTGTCCTGTGACTTTTTCTCCAATGAGTTCTC